>CP139509.1:343585426-343601144 GCA_021014915.2 Artemisia tridentata subsp. tridentata | reverse complement strand
TCGACGGGTCGTTTAGCATATTGTTAATCCATAGTGAGTTGGGATTCATTTTGAAGTATGAAAAAATTGAGAGAAGTAGAGAATTAATATATTGGAAGTGTGTGTGAAGTATGAAATAATAAGGGGTATTTATAAGATTTTTTAAGGGGTATTTATTTATTTTTATTTTTTTTAGTGTTTAATGCTTCCAAACGGTTATATAACCGTTGCCAAACGTTCACCTTCTTCTTCCAACGTTTGAAATCTAAAAAAAAAAAAAAAAAAAAAAAAAAAACACGGCGTGGGCTGGCCACTATGGCGCGAGCAGCCACGGCGCAACCCACGGTACCATGCACCATCGGTTGAGTTGGGCTGGTAGCCATGGCGCCTCCCACCAGCCATCGGTACCTCCTGCTCTTTGGCATAATATTAAGCACAATTTCAAGCACATCAATCATTTCCATAATGGATTAGAATGTTTTATTGATTGATTTGTAATTTTGAGTTCATATTTTAAGTTAATGAATAAATCCACAGTATATATGGTGTAAAAAGGCATATCAACAAGACATGTTTACCAATTTTTAGCTTATTAAGAATACATGGACATTTATGTTATTTTATATTTTGTAATTACAACTTACAACTACTTTATCAAATAATTTTATAAAATAAAAAACAATTCCTTGTAGCTAATACTAACAACTTACAATTTATAGTTAATAGTTTACAACTTAAAGGCTACAACTAATTTTGCAAAACATACTCAGAAAATGATTGGATACTAGCATCATAAGAACCTAATTTTGGTTTCTTTTAAAAATAATGATAGAATCAAGTTTGAGTTTTTATTTTTGTATGGTCCTAAACATTATATATACTATCCACGTTTAATTAATAGCAAAAGATAAATGACCATGTATGGACATTTTTCATTGTCTGTACTACCTTACGATCTTCATGACCAATCGGATCCTGACATACCGGTAGGTACCTGAGGAGATCGCTATGATCATTACTGTATTCATATTGAAGAGATGCGACAAAGTGTTCGGATCATTGTGCAATGTCCTAATCAAATGCCTAGTGGAATGATCAAAGCCGATAATCGTAAGCTACTACGTATAAAAAGAAAACACGTGTGTTTAAAACTTAGAAACTTAAAAAATGAGTAATCTAACTATATATAAAGAATGAGTTGCAAGTTGAGCATTTATTGTATATGAGCATTATTGCTATAAGCTAAGAAACTCTAATATGTAAAATAAGCTCACCAAGTGCGCCATTGTGGAGCTTCTTTTAAAGCTTCTTGGAGCTTTTAATGTTATAAATATATATCCTCAATAAAAGTTCGAATGTAGCATTAAACCCAGGGGAAAAAATGAAAGTTATAAAGCCTCATTGATGAGTGGCTTTAAGACACTCTCAAATAACACCTTTCCTGGGCCTTTTGGCATCCCTTTAACATCCGACTCTATGCCTGCATAAAGAACATGCATTATTTAATGTGTCCTTTTGTTTGCTTAAAGTAAATGTGCAACTTTGTAACCTATGGTAATTGAGATTTATAAATAACCCACTTTCTGGATTTAACTCACCACATCTTCCAAATGATATTGCAAATCTGCATTGAAACTCTACAAGACGGAAATACATCCACTATGTCAAAGCAGCCCAAAGATCAAACATCTCTCTTCTTTCTGGATGTGTTGGGTGTATGCAATGACAGTCCCGTAATCGCAATGGCTTGAAGAAAAAGTGATGTCACTTCTGTTAATGGTC
Source organism: Artemisia tridentata subsp. tridentata (assembly GCA_021014915.2). NCBI lineage: Eukaryota > Viridiplantae > Streptophyta > Magnoliopsida > Asterales > Asteraceae > Artemisia > Artemisia tridentata. The sequence goes on along the minus strand of CP139509.1, from coordinate 343,599,383 downwards.
AATACATAACCACATGCTTTGTTGCCCCATATGAGAAGGTAAAATAACCAAATAATATTTTTCCTACAGCCTTGACACAAAGTTATGGCAAGGAACTATTACGAAATCACGGTTAGAAATAGTATAGCCCACTAATTGATTGATACTTTACAGGAAGGATTTATTTATTTCATGATGGGTTTTACTATACAACCCAATAAAGAAGAGTTATGTATCATTAAAGATAGCACTTACATGATTCAGATCCATGAGTCAGCAACAGTGAGAAAAAGTTCTTTCAAGGCTGACGACTTTGTGAGGCACCCATTTCAGTTTATCGACTTTGAGGACTTCCTGCCTACAAAGAACAAGTACTTGACTGGTGAGGTTTCATATTATTAGTTTAAAACAGACTTCCTGCCTACAGGTTCAAGGCTGCTTGATATGTGCCTCATTGAACAAAGGTAACTCTGGCTACGTATAATTACATGTATCACTTAACTATATTGTATGTAGATTTCGATCTACCCATCATAACTAAGTCATGCGTTATCTTTTCATACATAAACAGGGGACTATCTATTATGGTAGCTTTATGGGGAACTTTAAGGGACAAACTGCTAAAAAAAACAACAGATTGTGGCATATATGCTATAATACTGCCTTAAGTGATCGTTAAATATTACAGTAGTAAGCATCCATTTAGCTGAAAATATGTACCTGGTTTCCTATGTTTTAAAGGCTATGAATGCCATCTTTTAACGCACAGATAAGTTTTCCCCGTCAAGAAGTACGACAACAGTTATCATCAATGATAATGAAATTCCTGCACCAAAGGAATCTAAATTGCTAATCAGATGATTAAGTTTTAGTCTTTGCAAACAAATTTTAAAACTTGCCAAGTAAAAAAACATTGCTTATGTTTATGGACTGTAGTGATGTGGATCTCACCCAGGATAGCTTACCTATTCAGCAAACCAAACCAAATAATGGAACAGTTGAAGAACATTTAAGATCAGGGCGTAGCAAAAAAAATGAGGTGCTTTCATGCTTTTACCCTTCTGCCTATTATGGTATTATTACTTTACCCCATATTGTTTCTAAACTTCTCCATTTACTATGCTGCAACCTTCAAGTGTGAAGTGGAAATCAGCAACACTCGAACTAATAATGGTTGGCAATACTTGACATGTGCTAGGTGCAAGTGCGGGAAGGGCCTTGCCCTGAACCTCAAAAAAGAGCCAACAATGATGCTATTATGAAATGTAAATCCGAGCAAGGGATTATGCAAGAGAACTCACCTAATCATCACCCATATTGGAGACTTTGTTATTCGAGCAAAAATCATTGTCGGATCAAATATTGGGGAAACCGCCCTAATACCAAGAATCACACTCACATCTAAGCAATCAAAATGGCCCTTCATGATGAAAAACAAACAGTTCCCTATAAAGCCATGCTACACAATGACCATCACTAAAACCTAAGGATATTCACTTAACTTTGTCACCCTCTATTTGTCGAGGCCTGTGTTAAGTCATGGGATACTTTATGTTGCATTTTCTAAAGTGACAGTGTGACAAATGGTAATTTTCTCATTTTAATAATAACCATCACTTTCTCAGAAAATGCACTTAATTTAATTTTTGACATTTATTAATGATTTCTACCTTAAAAATGAGAGGTTATCTCATAATGATTTGTTATTACACTACAATAACACAAATACGTCAAATCGTGATTTAAAAATACATTGAAACGAGCTCACACACGGATCACGAAAATCTCTTATACTCATAAATAACCAAACGGACCCTTATTTCTATTCTTGGCCCAACTATGGCCTGGTACTATTCATAAGCCCAACCCAATTTTCCCTTTTTCTTTTATTTCTCACTCGAATGAACATGTCAATCTTTGCCTCGATAACTTTTAAATTCGACATGTAACATAGACAACTCTTTACACATCTTAATTCTTCATACATCAAATAATCAGGATGCCAAGTTACATTTCCAAATTCGAATGTTTAACCCTTAAACGAGACTCAAAGTAAGTCGCACTTGAGACAAGTACAATTTCATTCGATATATATCCATATCAACCCAACTCGATCAAAACTAATTTTCACCCATGTCCTTTATTGTTTTTAGTCGAATATGAGTTTATGACATGATTCCCCATCGTTTTTAACATGTTGGTCACATTGAAAATCGTTTTGGACCTTTAGAATGCCATACGCTACATATATATACACACAAGTGATCATAACCAAACTAAACAAGCAACCCACCTCCTAATACCTATATAGCTGAATATAACCTACATCATCTCCTGCAAATCTCATCTAATCCCTGCAAAAGGAATAAAATCATGCAACTTGCCATTTTAAAAAACCGTAAAAACCTTATATGCATGCATATACATATTAACATTCATACACACACCTCTCATTCACTCTTAAACTCATTTATAAACCCTCCCTAGCCCTTATGCTCACTGTCGAAGACTCACAGGAAGCAAGGAACATATACGAGCCATTCTAAGGCATATTCCATGTCGTATTCATTGTTCTCGAGTCCCTTTTGATCGTCCTTGCCATCCATACATGTTCTAGACCTCGTTAAACGATTATCTCACCACCACTTGGGTGTGGTAAACCCTTGAATCTCTTTCCCATTCGTCATATTGGCACTTCAATATTTCATGCATCATGTGTACATTCGATCGATCTACATTTACTTTCTATACATTTTAATGGTTTCTCGTATTTATTTTATGTTGCATTTTGACCTACTAATCTTGGATGGCTAGATTATACGGATTAAACTTTTATTCAACACTCTCATTTACATTTTAATGCATATCGAACCTTGTTTTATTCATATGTTGCATCGCATGTAATATAACACAACATATATGTCATGTTTTACTTTTGAACCATGTATCGATCAACCATAGAAATGATTCATTTAAATCGAATCCATACACATAACATGTTGTTTTTATTTCTTGTACTATTTCTCTACAAGTTCATCTAATAAGCCTTATAAATAAGCCATGGTCATAAGCTTGTAAAATCCCTTTTCGAACTACAAACCTTTCGCTATATGAAACGGATGCAAACCTTTTATTATTTACGAGTGGGCTTTAAACCCAAAAGTTAGCCCAATAAGCATTTTCGATAAGCAGTTATAATAAGCAGTTTGAATATGATTTTAAGGCCTTTTAATAAGTCCAAAGAAAAGCCCAAAACCCTTTTAAACCCAACGGATCGATAAATGTTATTGGGCCTTTGTTATATCTCGTTAAGGCCCAATAAGTGGAAAAATAAGCACTTTTGAGAATAAGCAGTTCACGTTGACTAAAATAAGCTTTATAAACTTTTTAAAACTCTCGGAAATCATTTCCCACTAATTTTGTTTTTTTTGGACTAAATTTGCAAAAGTTGTTACTATTTGGTTTAAATTTGCCAATTTCCTATAAAAGTATGTGGTAAACTGTCAAATTCATAACTTGAGGCTGAAAATTGTTAAAACAATAAACATAAGGCTTAAAATGTAATACTTGACCTTTATTGGACCAAAAATGTAATATATAACTAACAGAGGACTGACGGTGCAAAACTTACACCGTTAGGGTAGAAAGTGTAAATTTTGTGTAAATGCAATGGCTGAACAGTAGCATTTATTTATATACATTTCTATTTCATGTTTTATGCATTTTCATTTAAATATGTGCATTCTCGTCATTCGTTTTAATATAATTAACTTCGTTATGTTTATATATTTATAACGAACTTTTATCGATTTCCTTAACTTATTATTCAACGACTTTCGAGGAAACGATAATTGTGGAATCAAAAACATAAAAACAAGATAATATTATATATAATATTATTTTTGAACTTTAAGCATTTTAAGCATATCAAACTCACACATCACAAACCAAACCATTATCCGTTACTCATTTTCACACTCATCATTCGTATTGAGCCAAAACTGTCAAAAACTCAGTTCACTATTATTCAGGTCGTGTGTTGGAGCCGTTCCCATAACTTACTTGATTTTACATTTCACCTTGCCAGATATACTCAAGGTGAGTCATAGCCCCACTATTACTTTATTTACTCATTTTAAACTACTTGGGGTGAGAAACATGCTTACTTTTATGGACTACTTAAACAATGCTTTTGTTTGACAAAACTATTACCTGCTGGCCTAAGTACTGTATTTATGCCCCTGATTATGTACCGTTAATTCCTGCTGGAAGCATGAGTGATATAAATAGATCTATTGAGGGTGACACCTCCATCCGTGTTGGGATTCAACAGTCCGGATTGGACAAACGGATGTATACCATGTCGAATTACAAGTGACTAGGGATAGAACACTTGTCGGGCCTTATTACTACATGGACTCTTCCCATGTTATTACATGCACTCTTCGCATGCTTATTACTACATGGACTCTTCCCATGTTATTACATGCACTCTACGTATGCAAACTATCGTAGCTTCGGTAACATGAAACTTAGTGTAGCGTAATAGCCTTTCGTATAACATTTCTCACTTAGAAATGTTAACTCATGAACTTATTGGTCCAACTTTACTGTTTTATATAAACCTATGAACTCACCAACCTTTGTGTTGACACTTTTAGCATGTTTTTCTCAGGTGTTTAATTGTTGATATATGATGATGCAAGGCAGTGCGTGGCAGGGGCATAGGCACACTTTTGGAGTGTACACATAACACTCATGACCAGGGTTTTTGTACTATGGGACAACTAATAACAATAATGGGCCTTGTTTTCCGCATTTTAATGATGTAAAACTTATGTTTTAATTAATGAAGCTTTTAAAACGGATTAGATAATCCGTTCTCTATTACTTGTGTTATGATCCAATTAAGTAGCACCCCAGATATTATTTCCGCTGCGATATGATTTTGGGGGTGTTACAGATTGGTATCAGATCTAAGGTTATAGAGAACTAGGTACACATAAAACCTAGACTATAACCGCTTTTTACAAAAACTCAACCTATGACCGCCAGTGCCAGCCTGCCTTACTTGCCACTTTAATTGCTACTCTACTTATTGTTTCAGCATGCTTACCATATACTTACGTACTACGTTGATGACACATACTTTCGTGTTAATACTTAGCATATACTTACGTGCTACTTTGATAACACATGCTTTCGTGTTAATTGTATACATATACATATGTACTTATATTATGGCTAATACTTTCTAGCCTCATACTAAAGATTTTAAGTATTTTCTACATACTTATATACGTATACCATCTTTGTCATAGACTATGCCTTCCCAATCATTTCATATTTCCGAAACTATTCTCCGCACTACTCGTATATTACCTACCCTTCAGATCACTCCAGATGCTGAAGATCCTTATGTACAAGTGTCACAACCGCAAGCTAATACAGAACTAACTCTAAACACATCACCATCTACTCACTCACCTCTACTTAGGAGAGCTACTGAGTCTTATTCAGACGAAGAGATGATTGGTTGTCCGGCTACATTCGAGATTGGGCAGAGTTCGAGGGGAACGCACCAAGAGACAATTTGGAAGGATGTTGAGCCAAACTCTCCACTGTCTGACGTTCCAGACTCCCCAATGCCAGACATCCCAGGTGGCGTATCCTCACTTGATCCCCCTAACGATACTATAAGTACTCTTGATTCAATATGGACCCTTCTTCATCAGCAAGCTAGCAAACTAGATACCCACACTGATCAACTAGAAATGCTACAACCAACACGTTTCGAGTGGTATGATCGAAACATTGACACTTTGTTTAGGAGAGTCGATGCTGAGAGGTGAGAAGTGTTTGAATTAGGAATGAAGGTTGGTAAAATGCAGGATACTTATAACTATGAGCTTAGAAACTTGGATTCCAGAGTCCGCTGTTTGAGTAGAGACCATACTCAGGTACATGGTAAAATAGAAAGCGTTGAATGGACCCTATGGTTAGCCAGAGACACGGCAAGGAACCAGGATCATAAGATTTCCGTCTTAGAAGCCATGTTAGCTACTCAGATAAGGATGTGCCAAGAGTTCTAGAGACACTTCGCAGACATGGAAGCTGCACAACTGGAGCTTGAGGCAGAAATTAGGCATTTACGTCGAGGACGTAACTAATCTTAGATTCATATGTATCATTTCTGTACCCACTAAACCGAGGAGTCTTCAGTTAGTGTTTAATATATTTTCCAATAAGATCGTAATTTTCAGATCTTGTAACCGACTTTTAATCTATAACAAGCTCATTTTGTTATATCTCTCTGCTATTGATTATCTTGATTTAGTTCTTTCCTTCATGCTCTACTAGAATGTTACTCATTCATGTGATGACTTCTAACACTCTTATGCAAAATCTCATCATTTGTTGCTTTTTTTGTAGACAAATGGTCCACGCAAATCAAACCGTACTCGCAACGCAACTAATGCCACTCCCCCTCCAAACATAGTCAACCGGCCAACTTTGGCACAACTTGTGGCACAGCAAGTGGCAAAAGCCATGGCAGCTGCTGCCAACGTAGGATCAAACACTAACATAGGTGACAGAGCCGCGAGACCCATTAATGTTAGTCGAGCCTGCACATACAAGGAGTTTTGTGCTTGTGATCCAGGAAGTTTTGGAGGTACTGAGGGAGCTGTCATCTTGGCAAGATGGCTAGAAAAGTCGGAAACTATGTTCCACATCTGTAATTGCGAAGAAGAATCCAAAGTTAAGTATGCCTCGTATACTTTGACAGGCAGTGCTTTATCTTGGTGGAACTCTTACATGAAGTCATCAGTAATGGATATTGCTTACGCTATGGCGTGGGAGCAATTCAAGGCTTTAATGCTCCAGAAGTATTGCCCTCGCACTGAGGTAAAAAAGATGGAAGCAGAATTTTGGAACTTGAAGGTTCAAGGCACCAACATTTTGGTGTACACACAACGTTTCCAAGAATTAGCATTACTATGTCCCGAGTGGGTTGCTACTGAGGTGCGAATGATAGAGCGTTACATCGGAGGATTACCCTTGAACATCAGAGGAAATGTATTGGCTGCTAATCCTAGTGACTTGCATAACGCAATCTCCATCTCTCACAACCTAATGGATCAGGTGATCCAAGATATGGCAGAAAAAGGAGGAGATAACAAAAGAAAATTGGAGGACAACTCAAGAGCCAACCATCAGCCAAAAAAACGACAGGAAGTCGCTAAGGTTTATTCTGCTGGACCCAGTGATCAGAAGGTCTTTGCTGGAAAATCTCCTATGTGCAACCGTTGTAAACTCCATCACAACGGGCCATGCTCCGTGAGATGCGAAAATTGTCAAAGGATCAGCCATATGGCCAAGAATTGCAGATCACCAGTTCTTGCTACTTCGCAGAGGACGCTAGTGGCAAATCAAACAGCTCCTACCGTCAAGGACAAATCATCCATCACCTGCTTTGGTTATGGGGAAAAAGGGCACTTCAGGAATGAGTGCAGGAAACAGAGAAACCAGGGTAGCAATGGTAATCAAGCTGCTGGAAGAAACCAAGGCTATGCAAGAGTTGCTCGAGGAAGAGTATATGTGGTTGGAGGAAAAGAAGCACCAGAGGACCCGAACGTTGTTACGGGTACGTTTCTTCTAAACAACCGCTATGCATCTATTTTATTTGATACCGGAGCAGATAAGAGTTTCATATCAAAAACGTTTAGTCAGTTGCTAGATAGCATCCCTACAGCTTTAGACATTGTATTTGACGTAGAACTAGCTAATGCTAATGTTGAAAGAGTAGACACTATAATCCGAGGTTGTACGCTAAACCTGTTAAACCATCCGTTCAACATAGACCTTATGCCAGTAGGACTGGGCAGTTTCAACGTTATTATAGGAATGGACTGGTTATCTAAATACCATATGGTGATCATCTGCAACAAGAAGATTGTTCGCATACCGTACGGTGACGAAGTACTGGAAGTACTAGGAGATAGAAGCGACCATACAATTGCATCCCGATTGAACATCATTTCATGCACCAAAGCTCAGAAGTACATTGAAGATGGATGTCTCCTCTTTGTAGCCCAAGTTGAGAAGATAAAGAAGGAACCTAAAGAAAAATGCCTAGAAGACGTGCCAGTCGTACGCGACTTTCCTGAAGTCTTTCCCGAAGACTTTCCTGGACTTCCACCAGTCAGGCAACTGGAGTTCCAAATTGACTTAATACCAGGTGCTGCACCCGTAGCGCGAGCACCATACCGATTAGCTCCTTACGAGATGCAAGAATTATCAGAACAACTACAAGAACTCTTAGAGAAAGGTTTCATCAGGCCTAGTTCCTCACCATGGGGAGCCCCTGTGCTATTCGTAAAAAAGAAAGATGGATCCTTTCGGATGTGCATCGACTATAGAGAGCTGAACAAGTTAACAGTAAAGAACCGATACCCACTTCCTAGAATCGACGACCTATTCGATCAACTACAAGGTTCCAGCGTATATTCAAAGATCGAACTTCGATTTGGATACCATCAACTTCGAGTTCGAGAAGAAGACATCCTAAAAATAGCCTTTAGAACTCCTTATGGACACTACGAATTCCAGGTTATGCCATTTGGTTTGACGAACGCACCAGCGGTATTCATGGACCTTATGAACCGGGTATGTAAACCATATTTGGATAAGTTTATGATTGTGTTCATAGACGATATCCTGATCTACTCCAAGAACAAAGAAGAACATGAAACAACATCTCAAGATGATTCTGGAATTGCTCAAGAAGGATGAATTGAATGCGAAATTCTTGAAATGTGACTTCTGGATTTCCACTGTACAATTTCTCGGTCACGTGATTGACAGCCAGGGTATTCACGTGGATCCTACGAAGATTGAGTCAATTAAGGATTGGGCGACGCCAATAACGCCAACCGAAATACGCCAATTCTTAGGACTTGCCGGTTATTATAGAAGATTCATCGAGGGATTCTCCAAAATAGCCAAACCATTAACCACCCTAACTCAAAAAAACGTAAAGTACGTCTGGGGAAAAGATGAAGAAGAGGCATTCCAAACACTCAAAGAAAAATTGTGTACTACACCCATATTGGCCTTACTTGAAGGAAGCGATGACTTTGTTGTATACTGCGACGCTTCGCACAAAGGTTTAGGTGTTGTATTGATGCAGAGACAAAAAGTGATTGCTTATGCATCACGACAACTCAAGACACATGAAAAGAATTACACAACCCATGATTCAGAACTGGGAGCAGTTGTGTTCGCTCTTAGGATATGGAGACATTACCTGTACGGCACTAAGTGTATAGTGTTTACCGACCACAAAAGCCTGCAACATATCCTAGACCAAAAAGAGTTGAACATGAGACAACATAGGTGGCTAGAATTACTCAGTGATTACGACTGTGAAATTCGTTATCACCTGGGAAAAGCCAACGTTGTGGCAGATGCTCTTATCCGTAAGGAACGACTCAAACCCTTGAGAGTCAGATCACTAGGAATGACGATCAGTTCACCTCTCCCATAAAAAATCCTCACTGCTCAAATTGAGGCACTCAAAGAAGAAAATAGACCAAGTGAAAAACTCTATGGGATGTCAGAAAACTCAAATGGCTCTATCAAGAGATCAGACGGAGTATTGTGCTTCAACGATAGAAGCTGGGTACCACTCTACGGTGGGATACGAGAGTTAATTATGCACGAATCGCATAAGTCCAAATACACTATTCATCCCGGATCTGATAAGATGTACCTTGATCTTCAGAAACTGTATTGGTGGCCTAACATGAAGGCGGATATTGCACTGTATGTTAGTAAATGCTTAACTTGTTCTAAAGTTAAGGCAGAACATTAGAGACCGTCCGGATTACTAGTGCAACCTGAACTCCCTGTGTAGAAATGGGAACGAATCACAATGGACTTCATAACCAAACTACCAAGGACATCCGGTGGATATGATACGATTTGGGTGATTGTTGACAGACTCACCAAATCTGCTCATTTCCTTCCCATCAAAGAAACTGACAGCATGGATCAACTCGCTCGTTTATATCTGAAAGAAATAGTCTCCAGGCATGGAGTACCAATTTCGATCATCTCTGATTGTGACAGTCGTTTCACTTCAAACTTTTGGAAGTCACTCCAGAAAGCTTTGGGTACCAAGCTCGACATGAATACAACTTATCATCCCCAAACAGACGGCCAAAGTGAAAGAACCATTCAAACCTTAGAGGATGTTGATATAAATAATGCCTAAACACGTTATTAATATTTTTCGATATCTCTACGTTTTGATAATCAAAAAATGTAAAATCATTAATCGGAAAATTATGACGTAAACAAGTATTTAGTTGTAAATATCTATTTCTACAACTCAAATCACTTAAGGTATGAATGAACTAATGCTTAATGCATTATATGATCAAAGGAACATTTTCTTTATAACTAGATTTTTTATAAAACATCAAAAACATTTTATATATTTTTGAAAAACATTTGTGGTATTAAATAGAAATGTTTAATCTTTTATAAAAATATGAATTCAAAATTTTAACCAAAAACAGTTAAAATGTTCCAGAAAAACCTTCCCCACAAAAGGACAAAACTGGCCAACGTCCAGTAGGGGCGGCCCCCTTAATTTTGCTAGGCGGCCCCCTTAATTATTAAGGGGACCGCCCCCGGGACGCCCCTCCAGTAGACCTCCAGCTGTTCAATTTTTCTCCTATAAATACCAGCCTTCTCCTGAACTTTTACTCACCTTTTGCACCCCAAACTTTCTGATCTAAATCTTGTAAATACTTTCTAATAATCCTTTGATCATATAATCTTAAGCTTTGGTTTCCAAGTGATCCAAGCTTCCCTCATTCAAGTGCAAAAGAAGAATACTTCTATCAATCAAGATTAGAAGTATTACAACTTAGTATCTTCTTGTTACTTAAGTTGTTAGTTTAACAAAGTTTGTAAATCATTCATTCATTTGTGTAAGGTGTGTATAGTAGATTTGTGTTGTATGTAAGTAGTGAAGAAGTTGTATAAGTAGTTGTGGTATAGAAGTTGTGAAGACATAGTGTAGAAGTTGTGAAGCCGCGGAGTAGAAGTCGTGAAGCCGAAGCTTTGAAGTCGTGAAGTCCTAGTGTTGAAGTTGTGAAGCCATAGCATTGAAGCGTGCCTGAGCTGAAGCCGTAGCATAAAGGTTGTGTAGCGGTCGTGTTGAAGCCTTGAAGTCTTAGTCGTGAAGTCCTAGTGTTGAAGTCGTGAAGCCGTAGCATAGAGGTTGTGTAGCGGTCGTGTTGAAGTCGTGAAGTCTTAGTCGTGAAGACATAGTGTTGAAGTCGTGAAGCCGTAGCATAGAGGTTGTGTAGCGGTCGTGTTGAAGTCGTGAAGCAGTCGTGAAGCCGTTGTGAAGTAGTCATGAATAAGTCGTGAAGAAGTTGTGTTGTGAAGTTGTGAGATTGGTTCTAGCTACGATTAGAACTCGACATTTAGCTTTGTGTCGTTAAGCCGGTGTAAGCCAAAGTCGTGTAAGGTTTTCTCCGCCATAAGGGAGCTTATTGAAGTTGTGAAGAAAACTCTCGAGCTCGGTGCTCGGGGAGTGGAGTAGGGCAAGGAAGGTGTCCTTGTAGCCGAACCACTATAAATCTCTCGTGTCTCGGTTAGATCTTTCCATACCTTATTTACTTCTTTACTTATATCGTCATTACAGTTCATACACATAGGATTATATAACTGCTAGTATTTATTAGAGATCGACTTCACATAAAGATCAATTTGAAAATCCATTCAAGAAACCAAAACATTTACAATCAATTTAAAGAATACATATATAACTAATAATAAGATTTAAGTTTTAACAAACTTGAATCTAAGTTTTTAAAAGTAAACAAAGTTTTTATAATAAATTAAAAAGACATAAAACTATTCAACCCCCCTTCTAGTTTTCCACAATTGGTATCAGGAGCCACGTCAATCAAGATTTTTTAAAATATACTGTATTTTAAAACTTGAAACGATCTATGGAATCCGAAAAATATTTAGAAGGGGAATTTTTGCAAACACCACCACTATTTGAAAACTATACTTTTCTTGAATGGAAAAATAAATTTGAAAATTATGTGAAATCAATTGATCTGGATCTTTGGCATGTCATTTCGATTGGTGATTTTCAACCAGCGAAAACAAATTTTGAAAGTCAAACAAAACCGGATTTTGATACTCAAAATGATTATTTAAAAACAAAGAATAACAAGAATAATGAAGCTAAAATAATTATTTACAAAACCTTGCCGAAAGTTGAAAATGAAAAATTATCTTTCTGTAAAACGGCAAATGATATTTGGAAAAATCTCTTAAACATTCATCAAGAAAAATGTCAAGCCAAAGATGAGGATTTTGATCTTGTACATGAATTGTTTATTTTAGAAAAATTAATAGATAAACACTTAGATAAAATAGATACATGTGCTACTAGTTCAAATGTTGTTAATGAAGGTATTAACGACGAAGGCTACATGGATCAACTCCAAAGTGAACTTAATCCAATGTCATGGAGTGACACAGACGAAGGAGAAGATCATCATCCGATATGTGACGAATGCAAACTAGATAAAGCTCCAAATAAGGTACAATCCAAAACCGAACATTTTTGCTATGATCCATTCATTTTAGAATTTTCAAAACTAGAAAATGAGTTTAAACATTTTTGCAACATAAATCTAAAAACTATGTCTAAACATAAAACATCAAAAACTTTTGAAAATAATCTTGAAAAAGAAATAATTTTAGAAGATAAAATGTCTAGATTAGAAAGTAATATTGAAATTGATCTAGAATGCAAAATATGTCAAGATTATAAACTTGAAATTAAAAGATTAAATGAAAGAGCAAAAATATTAGCTAAATTTGAAGAAAGTTCCAAATCTCTTAAATTCTTACTAAGTTGTCAAAAGCCATTTGATGATAAAACCGGTTTAGGATTTAATTCGGATAACTCTTCAACAAGTAAATCAAAACAAATTATAATTAAAAAACCTAGTAGAGAAATTTAGATATAAGGCTATTTACTATGATTATAATCTATGAATCAAGAAATCCATTGTTTGTTCATCAAAACAAACTATCAAGGAATTCTTTGGGACTTCTTGGTGACATCTTCTCCACGTGCATATAAATGCAATGGATGTCCCCAACTAACCATCTCGGACCCATGAGAATCTGGGTACCAAGTTGTTTTATTTGATTAGGTGATGAACGCAAAATGAAATGATACTCAATCTTGCGTTAACCTATTCACATTCAAAACACGCGCATGAGGACTTTTTAATCTACAAAAATGAGGATGGAACGAAGTGGTACTCATCTATTATTCACTACCTCATATCATGAAGAATACTGGACCTGAGATAAGTCTTCTTTTTAAACTCTCCTGAGTAGTTACTCCTTGCATATAGTTATGATATTCATTGCCTTAAGATATGCTTAGTTTGATAGGTTGCTATGCCCTCACACTAGTTGTTATATTACTTGTTAATTAGCTAGAAAACCTTAAGTTAATCCTCCTAAGCATTAAATAAAGTGTTCTCTGTTGAACATATAAAATTTAGTCATTACTATCATTTAAATCGCATAATTTGTTGAAAGAGATAGCATGAGACAATAGTCTTGATCAATCAAGCATGAAATTTTTTCAAATCCTTTTATAAATGCAAATCTTCATATTTTGGAAAATGATCTTTCAAAAAGATTTTGTCACTTCTCTACTAAACATGTTTTTATCTAAGCCAGAAAGTGTAACAACCTATTTTTATATCCTTATAAAAACACTTTGAAACAAATTCGAATCTACCTTGTTGAAACAATTTTCACAAAACCTTTTTCTCAAACATTGTTGAATAATGCCCAAAAACACTTACTCAAATCATGCTTGATCCAAGTCTAGAAATCCATGCTATCACTAATTTCC
>CP139509.1:343409997-343578194 GCA_021014915.2 Artemisia tridentata subsp. tridentata | reverse complement strand
ATATACATTGCGATTACAAGTTCTATTTGGGATATTTTGTAGAGCTGAGCTGGACAAAAGACGGGCTGAGAAAGAACGACTAGAGGAAGAACGCAGGAAAGAAAACATGGAAAAACTGAGGAAGGATATGGAGAAATCCGGGGGTGGAACTGTTGTATTGAGTACTGGTTTAAAAGACAACAAAGGTAACACAAGCAAGATGGAGGAAGACGATGAAGAGGAAGATGATGACGAAGAGGAAATTGAAATGTACACTGATGAAGATGATGAAGGTGGAATAGACGATGACGATGAAGAAATTGCCAGCTTCAAATTCTGAATGTTTTCATTTTAAGTTTCTAAACTCTTGTGTGACTGGTGAAACGATACCCATGTATATGAACCAAGCTGTGGTTGGTACCTAGTCATTTTGTGGGTTCTGGTATTTTGCGATAGTTTGGTAGTTTTGTTAATGACAATTGGTATTGTGTTGCCAAGTATTTCCTCAAATTTGGGATGATCAAATGGAAATCTAACCACTGATGCAGAACGCAAAGTCTTTGCGGTCTAGCTGGCTATATTAATGATATACGCTTGCTGATACATCACGCAACGAAAGAAAATGCCTGACTTTTTTTTTTTCAGCTATAGGTGATAGTGGCAAAACAACCAGATGGGGAAATTTGCTAAAACGGCTTCGGATTTTGACATGTTATGCCGAAGCACATGCCACACGCTCGAACCCTTTGGTCGGTTTGGGTTGGTCTACCACGTTTTGCTCTTTTTTTAGGGCCCGTTTGTTTTGAGAGGTTGAGCCCAAAAGATTGGTTTTTGATTCTAATACTTTGTTTGGTATGTGCTCGTGGATTTTTAAAATAGGACTCAAAGCGTTAAATTTGGGGATCTACAAATCCTGGGCATGAACTTGGTATTTCTGAAAAGCTATGCTTGGTGGCCCACTAGTTCACTCACATATTTATTTAAAGTATCTATATTTTAATTAAATATGTACGACACTGTTAAAAAATAAAAAATAATTATATTTTAAATTATAAAATAATTTTAAATATTATTTTATCTCCCTTACATAAAATCCAATTACAAATCTAAAACATAATCTAAATCAAAATTCAAATTCTAATCTTAAACCCATCTACAAACCAAACGGGCCCTAATTTGTTTTTTATGTTTTATAACTATAATAATATTAAATTTGAAACTCATTCCTAATCATATTTCATAAAATAAACAATACTTTATACTATCATTTATTTTCTCTCCTTACTTTTCTTTTAAAGTAATACCAAATCCAATTCCATACCCTTTTACAAACCAAACGCACCCTTAGTGAGTGTCACTTTTTACATAAGATACAAAAATATATATATATATATATATACTATATATATATATATATATATATATATATATATATATATATATATATATATATATATATATATATATATATACTAGTTGTCGAAGCCCGCCCGATGGGCGGGCATGCCTTGTAAGCCCGTTGGGCATGACTTATAAGCCCGCCCTAAAGGGCGGGCATGACTTCTAATTATTGTTAGCATTAATATTTTACTATAGCGAAAGAATGGTGGTTGAAAATTGTACATGTTGAAAGAAAGGGTTGTACATAAAAACTTTTAGATTTCTGTAAATAAATTATTAGATATTAGTGATCGAAGTCAAAATGAGCGCCAACATAATGGGATTTCATCTGTATTCCGATCAAAGAATCAAAGAAAGAAGGTTTCAGTTTCATTTCATATAGGAATCACCACTTTCCAGCCTTAGTCAAATAGCCACCGAAGGCTCCGAAAAAATAACAAATAATACTAATATAAGGTAGTAGTTATTTTTATTGATTGTACAGTTTTTTTTAAATATTAGGTAGTTTATTTGAAATTTCCCTGAAGGGCGGGCATGACTTATAATTATCGTTGTCATATTTTAGGTGTAAGTAATGTGTCTAAAAGTGGTCGGTATGAATCACTCTCCTTTCTATGTTTTTCTATTCAACTCACCGCAGCCTGATCTTGTTCCTTCCTCGTCACGCCAAAGCGTCGTGAAATATTTTCTGACGTAATCCCCATTGAGCTCAATTTAGTACTCACATTTACATGCTATTTTTCTGTGTGACCGTGGTTTCTAACCTTTTAGCCGACTAATCCATGGGAGGTTTTCGTCCACTTTAAACAACAACTTAATGTACTTTATCCAGTTTTATTAAGAATATATCTCAATAACACATTGATTTAGAACACATTTTTAACATTTACGTTTTAGTTGTGAGTGAATAAAGACAATAATAGGTTTAGTTTCCCATCATTTTAATAAAGATCTTGGTTAATTATAAGTTATTTAATAAAGTATTTTGAAATATAAACAATATTAAAAACAAATTTCATTGAAGCGCTTGACTTTGATCCGTTACTGCAGCATTTATAACTTCAGTTAGACAACATAATAGAATATATGTACCCAGCCAAGGTTTTTAAACTTAGTACTGCTAAGGTTTTTAACAAATGAATAAGCATTACAAAAGTTATATATATGGGACATCATGTATTTATTATATAAAAGATATAAGTTGAAATTGTACACATGCAAACTTAATGCTACAACATAGCTGATCAAGAAGTGTTAACTATACGACTATATGACCTAATAAGATCATGGACAATAACCATAAGCATTATACATTACAAACCAATAAATAAAAAATTTAAATCACCAACGAAGTAACTAACAATGAACAATAACTTTTATTGAGGCTCTTGTCTTGTGCACCATACATGTTATCATTCAGTAGCGAATATCAGTAATGAAGTGGAACCTGGCAAGAGAAAAAATAATGAACAAAGCCCCATACATAAACCAATAATAGTCACTAAAATAAAAAATACCCATATTAATTTCAAAGGTGACAGATTTACAAATGACAAATCAGTATAAGACACAAAATAAGCTACTAACCTATTTCAAATAAGCTAATTCATGTAGTCCATAAGTGTCAAGTGATGACGCTAAATCAATTATTTAAATACGTAAGTCTTTGATCAATTTAGAAGTTGATAGACTCTATACGTAGCTTTTTGGTCTTAATCATCAAAGCACAAACAATTATAAACACTTAGAAGCTCCATTGGTCCCTAGAAATTGTTAGCAAGTATATAGACACCATATGCAAATTGTTAATAAGTAAATAGAAATGGTTCATCATATATCGTATTTAGGTATTATAAATCAAGAAATTTGAAGTTGGTGGAGTTATTCATAGACAACGTCATTGGGCACAAATTTTATAGCCTACAGATTGTTTTATCCCATTTATCTTTTAAATGTGTTCCCTGTACCAAGAAAATTGCAACACTATCTGTAAAATTTAACATACATGCTGTAGTCATCACTAAAGTATTGATTATATCAATTAATTCACAAAATTCTGCATTTTGTTTTTGGCTAGTAGTCAAACATGTCTTAAAACTTTTGCCTAGTCAAATTTTGCTATTTCCATGTATCAGAGGGGTGGTCAGGTGGGAAGCAATTTAAAAGAAGGAAAAGGTTGAGAGAGGAAAAACCATACCGCGGTCTGTAAAAAATGAAGTAGTCTGGTCAGTTGATCCCGCACGACCTATCCTCCCAATCTGGATGCTAGCATACAATGTCAGCTGGTCTATTTTGGTTATACTCTTTCCCTTTTGACGCCACGACTTTTTCAAACGTCTCTTGATCCTAATCCTCCATTGTTCCTAAAAGCATCATCAATATAAATTACCATGCCAAATTATGAATGAATAGGTAATAGTACCCAATGATAAAAATACATGTGGCAATTTGAGTATCCAAGTAATGGTAGTAAAAGAATTAATTTACATGAAATTGCTCGCTTTAACCCGATCCATTTTGACCTGTACAGAAGTACTAAAAATGCCCTTATCCATCCAGAACCTGTTTTGACGCGTTACTTAACCTGACCAACCCGTACATTTTGTAACCTGATATTAAACATAAGCAAAGAAAGGCAAACCTGCATATCAGGCAAAGGGTTCCAATCAGGGAAAAAATAGTCATTTGCGCATTGTACATAAAGCAATGGTAAAATACATAACTTCAGTCTAATCTTTTATGGATTTTTATGGATTTTCAGAGAGCCTTGAACATGCCCAAACACAGGAAAATCACCTAGACCGTGCCTTCCAGCCCAACGAATCTCGTACAGGTTAACAATTTACGTTTCCCTACACGAATAAACAGTTATAAGCAATAGCAAACATCCGCATTAACAGCAATAGCAAACATCCGTATTCATTCCTGCCAAATTAAGAAAGACAGTACATTAGGTCGCTATGAATAGGTATCCGTGTTACGTAACTGACAATGTTAAAGTGCATGAAAAAATAAAAAAATTTACCACGAATGAGACTCGTGTGATGTCTATAGCTCAAAAGATGTCAGCGTCCTTGTGCAAACTTATGCGAGTGTTTTGTGTGTCCTTAAGAACATCTGCAGCAGTAACATGCTGTTAACAGTTAATATATAGGTAATAGTATTGTTTGCTGAGAACAGTGACCATATCCATACATATAGAACTACCTACAACAACATACCTTGGTACATCGAATGTGGCTGCTGATTGTTCCTATTAAACCTAGAATTTCCCGTCCCCGATAGACCAGCAAGCAGTGCTGTAGGAGCCGTCAGTCAGCATTCAATGAAATTTACATTGAACTAATACTCACTGTTTTCCCGTTAGTATTGGCCGTGAAACCCTGCATAAGAGTATGATTTTAACAATAGGACTTATCTTGTAGTTGGAGAAACTAAAAAGGTATATATATTAGCAGCTTTTCTCATGACTGACCTTAGTAATGACATGCGTTTAAAATTTAGGAAGTGGGCATACCTTTATTGAGCTCTACCTGAACCTGCCCAATTCAAATTTAGATCACATGGAAGTTGTTAGGAATGATCTGCTATGAATGAGGTTGTGGCACTATTAGCTTGTGAACGTTTTTTGGAGTATTCTAGTAATGACCCGTTAATGGACACTGTTATTGCTTTATCTACATTGCTCCAAGTGGGTGTCGGTGGTTGAGCTAGAAGATTATTGCTTCCCTTCTCTGTTTCGTCCTCAAATAGAATAAATATAGCCGGTCTGACCTAAAATGTTGGTGGAACTGTAGTATAAAATAGCTTAATAATATTTAAAATGTGTAAAGATAGTATGAGCATAAGCAATTCGGCGTAAGACCTTTGGTGGTTAACTATTTGGTCACGCCATAATCTGTTGAAAGTTTATTGAGCTCATCCAGATCCGCTTCATTACCTGTATCAAAAATATGAGTCGAGTCAACACTACAAATTGAACCAAGTAAATCAGTGAGCCCATAAAACTAATGAAATAGTGAGATATTTTGAAATGCGATAGCAGTGATGAAGGAGTACTACTTTTTTCATAATGCATTGGGGCTAATATCAGCTACCGAATGCGTACCACTTTATTAATTTCAATAGTCAATACCAATAACTTAGGAGACGTTTGTTTAAGATTAAATATAGGCTTATGAGCATTAATGATGATTTAAGCTTATATTTCATAAGCCCATTAGTTAGGCTTATATTACAGCTTATGAACTAATAGTTCATCTTTAAATCTTAATAAGTTCATAAGACACAAAATTTAGGCTTGTGGGTTTCTGTTAACGAAATTTATTTCTTGTCTTGATATCCCAATAAAAGCTTTAGTCTACATAAAGTTATAACTCAAAGCCCATCCTATAACTTTCTACACGCCTTTAAATCCTAAATTAAAGTAGACATTAGTCGAAAGCTATACATAGTCAAGGGAAATACGGTAACATACAGACAGAAAGAATATGTACTCACTGTCATTTGTCAATATTTGATCTTTTAGGCACAGAGCGTGAAGGTTAATGCAATCAAGACCGACTCGGTTAAGAACCTGAAATCATGAAATCAAAACCAAGTAGAAAATGATTCATTGGATGAAGCAGTTTTAACCATTTATTTGGTGAATCCGGTCTAAGTGGTATGAATATAAATAAACACGGGTAACAAATCAAAATAATGATAAATTTCATAAGTAGATGCATCCTCTCGAATCACCATATGAAGATAACTCATAGACCAAGTTTGTAATGAGTGGCTTAAACAGACCATGTTTGTAATGAATAGCGTAACCCCATTCAGTCCGCCTAGTCGCAAAAAAACAATCATGCCAAATTCCAGATTCAAACAGGGATAGTTAATTCCAAATTCGTCGTTCTAATAAATTATCAAAGACTACACTCGTTGCCACACCAATAAGGTTTGATCTTATTGTGTTGAGAAACTACAATAACCAAGTAAGCTGTCTAAATAAGCTTATTTACACACTCCATTCATATTACCTGCGAAAGAAAAACCCCAACTTTTACTCTGATAATCCCGGTTCCAAGAGTAAAGGCAAGAAAGTGACCATAATAACACGGGAGTTGACCACCGCCTAACACCAAAAGTTATGGTATCCGAGCAATCCTGTCAGTTCACCCAAACACTCCCTTATTAACAAAACTCATTCATAAACATACTAATGCCTTAGATTTTTACAAACGAAAGTAAAAAAAAGATTAGAATTTTACTTGTTTGCGTTTGAGTCTTTGAAACATTTATTCAAACAAAATTTAAGTTAGTTCTAACTGAAAGCTTCCAGTACCTAAATCAATGTTCGTCATTATAAAAATAGCATTTTAAATAAAGAAAATAGACAACATTGGTGAAAATGTAGAAAATTATAACGAAAAGAAAAGTGTGTACCATCACTTTTTAAGCGATACTGGGTTCCATTGTATCAATTCTGGGTCCCACTGCAGCAGCGAGTTGCAAGGTGAATTAGTTTCTCAACAGAAACGAATACCCACATACCATTCATGTTGTTCATGTGTCCCGAGAGTAGTCTCATTTAGATACTTAATGTGTTGAGATCCTATCAAAGCGTAAAATGAAGAACAGAAGCAAGTTAATAAGTGTGATTACTAACTTAGACAGGGAAATTGGGAAAGGAAAAAGTACTGAACCGTGTTCCTTGGCAGCTTCGCCGTGGACTCTTATACTTGTGATATTGGCATCAACCTGAACCTAAAGACATGGGCAACAGTAAACAGTCAGTAACATTATTTTTCGCCAACCTGTGAGTATTTTAAAAAGTATTTACTATTTTAGCAATACTCTGAAATATTACCATAAACTGATGTTACCATGTTAGCAATACTCTGAAATATTCAAAACATTACTATCAGAAGACCCATCATAGGCGGGCCGCGGACGGATACATTTCGTGACATTTTGTTGCAATACTGAACAACGCATATATGATGTTGATTGTTTGATACAATGTTTCGCCACTTGGCTTGTATCTTTTATGACATTGAATTATCATATTGATTAAGCCAGTCATGTTGGCCGTAAATATTTCGAACTGTGAACTTATATATAGTGACCAACTGATGTCTAAATAAATTATCAAACACCCATCTATTCCAAACAAAAGACCTTACTTTCTAACTAAACTTTCATGATAAATGTGCAATTGTATCACTTAGGGCCAAAACATATATGCAAGAACCTGTAGGATAATATTAAAAATATCCACTCGATTAAAATAGAAGTAAAATTGATTTTGGTCTGTTTTTCTATGTTATCAGCAACTATTGATGATCAAACTATCAGTTGGGAAAGTTTTTTATGTTTCCGCTTTAAACTAAATGGTGTAACAACAAACCTGTGGTGAGCTTTAAGCAATTCCAATTAACTGTCATTCGCCCCGATCATCTAACTTGATTCGGATAATCTCATTTTCTCCATCTCAACACTTGGGTTTGGCTCACCATCTTGGTCCATTTCAACTTCTGGCCTGATTCAAGCGTTTACATTTATATCGAGATAATCATTTCCGTTGCATTACCAAATGTGGCATTTAAAAGACCTCCAACTGCAGATCAGACCAACAAAAGGAGGTTTAGTGATAGATATGTTCAACCAAAGGGCAATCACATTCCTATACCCTATAAAAACTGCATTATAATCTAATCTCCACACCAAATAAAAGCTTAAACCTTGCTTCTAAACGAATTCTTGGCGAGCCTTAGTATCCCAGAAAATTTAGAACCCATGAACATCTGAGAGACATGATTACGCTGGATTTGAGTTTCACAATTCGAATATAATATTCAAAAAGGCGAGTGCATGTTCAGGATATAAAATAATGTAACTGTACTCCATTTGTTTAGATAAAAATCATGAAAATGGAATATTATTTACCTGTATTCCCTGTATAACAGGCGAACTGCCTTAAATATGGTAAAAAACAAATTTAAAAATGGTAGGAACGTGTCAGTCTTACTCGGTGGCATAACTGAGATTCTAGAAAACATTGTAAAACAGGTAAGAACTAAGATCATTTAAAGAAAATAATGGGGATTGTGAGTATTGATATCAATCAATAGTATCAGTTGAATCCTTACTGCTAATCTCACAAACACATGCTGTAATTACCACATTCTATGTACCAAAAACATAAGACACATAAAAGCAATTAATATACAAAATCGAACCGTAAATCATCATGGGTTGAATTGTTTTAAAAAATATATACAATTTACAATCTTGGTGGATAGATGGGGTTGGATTCAAATCATACCTTAGATTATCTGATGATGATGATGATTATGGCGTCTACTCCTTAGATTTGATGGGCTTGGCGTCACACCCTTGCATGGAATCGTCTCTTATCTGCAACAACTTAGGTTTAGGTTTTTTTTAATGATAAACCGGGGATTATCTAATGGTCATGATGATGGCCGTATAGGGTTTAGGTGAGATCGGTGGTATGAAGGGTTTTTGTTATTTGAGTTTATTAAAATGTTTTCTGGATTTTCAAAAGTTGTTCCACATCTTTATCAATTTTGAGTTGGAATTGATTAACAAAACTTGGCTTGCTTTGGTGGTTGAGATGTTTCTTAATATTAGTAGACATCTCAAGTTCGATCCTTGCCACTATTTTTTTACACTAAATTAATCCGAAATTTTTAATAAATATTTGCTTACATGGACAAACATCGATGACATGGACTAAAATGTGATTATTTGGCAATGACGTGGACTTATGTGGCATTATCTACGTGTAACGCCTCCTGTTATATATATATATATATATATATATATATATATATATATATATATATATAGTGTAAGGTTATTTTCAGAACCAAAAAAAGGTACAGAACTGCGAGAACCGATCCTAGCCATCTATTATTTAATCAATGGTTATAAATGATGGTGGCATGATTGTAATTAAATAAAAAATCAAGGAATATTTTATAAAGGGTTTAGGGGTATTATTGGTATTTTTTATAATCATTTCCCATATAATACGTGATCTAAACAATATCAGTTATATTCTCTTTCTTTCTCCAGATCTAAACAATACTCTTTTCCTCTCAACCTTCAAAACCCTATAACCACCAGCGCTGCCAATACATTTCCGGCCGCCGGCTGTCCGAATGGATCCGACCACAACTGAGCCACCATCACCAGGTCTGTTGAGTGCATCGTTTTTTGTTTGTTTTTGTTTTATTTGTTTCCTTTTTGTTATTCAATAGGTAAATTAATTTTGTTTCATCATCAACGAATCAAATCTCAAATTCAGATAGCGCAAAATTGTTGCCACCGGATTGTTGTCGCTTGTTTTTCAGATGTGTCGTAGGTGAATTTGTTGTCGTAGGTGAATTTGTTGTCGTATGTGTCGTAGGTCAATTTGTTGTCGTAGGTGAATTGAGTCCCATTATGTGGATTTGATTAATAAGTCCCATTATGTGGAATACTCAATTAATGGGACTCGTATGTGGGACTCAATTAATGGATCTGATTAATTGGTTATGGTGAATTTGTTGTCGTAGGTGAATTTGTTTACATGTGGATCTGATTGTTAATTTATGGGTTATGGTGAATTTGTTGTCGTAGATGAATTTGTTTACATGTGAATTTGTTTACATGTGGGACTCAATTAATGGGTTATGTGGAATACTGATTTCTTCTCGCATGTGGATCTGATTGTTAATTGATTGTGGGGTAGATAATTGCTTGTTTACACAAATAGAAAACTAGGGTCTCGTTTCCATGTCGTCCTCCTTAAGTCAAACGGATCCATGGTGGAGACATATACACAGTTTTTTTTTTGGAGTTTGAATGTTTGGAGTGCATATGTGTTTTTACATAGTTCAGAGTTTGAATGTTAAGTGTATTGAAATTGCATATATGTTTTTACATAGTTCGGAGTTTGAATGTTAAGAGTGCATATGGTTTTGTGTGCACAAGTCCGAAATACATAGTGCATATGTGTTTTGTTAATTTTTATGATTAAATAATTCATTTATTACATGTGCAGATTTCATGGGTTCTTGAACCAGGCGAGGAATACATGTGCACGCAAAAAAGATGAACCAACTGTTAAAGACATTGGATTATGCACATGTGCACGCTTCATATATTTGTAATAAAATTGGATACAAGTGTAAACAAATGGATGTTTGTGATAAAACTAAATATCATATCACTAGAGTAATACAATTTGTAAATTTTGAAATTGCATAAATCTATTGTTAAAGTTTTGTTGTTTGTATTTATATTTATGTTATATTACTTAAAGATACATGTGCATATACAAAACACCTATGCATAAACGAAAAATACAATTGTCATAATATAGTTAGTGGTTAACCTTCTTTTTTACAAAACACATGTGCACATAATGTATTTCCAAAAACCAAATAAAAAAAAAAATAAAAAAAAATTAGGAACTAAAAAAACGTTTTATATTAAAAAAAAAATCAAAAAGAAAATAAAAAAGGTAATTTTACCATGATACCCTTTTGAATTAAATAATAAAAATTAATATCCAAAAAATTCTGATTGGTTGATGCCGGTTCTCGCAGTTCTGTACCTTTTTTTGGTTCTGAAAAGAACCCTTCCCTATATATATATATATATATATATATATATATATATATATATATAAGAAAATTGATTGGACCCACACTTTATCTCAATACCCACCTATATAGGTTGGAATGGTTGACACCCTTGTCTAAAGGAATCAAGTACTATGTTGAATCCAAATCCATCAACCAAACATTTGATTAATGTCACATCAACATAAAACCCATTCCAAAGTGTTAAAACAAACACACCCTAAGGGTGCGTTTGGTTTGTAAGTGGGATTGGAATTGTATTCGGATTTGAGAAAGGTTTGATTGAAAAAAAAGAGACAGAAAATATATATAATATATAAATTATATGTATTTTAAATTAAAATATTGAAGTTAAAAATATATTTAAAACTAAAAATGAAAGAGAGAAGAAAAAAAATATATTAAATTTGTGGCTATAAATATTGGATGAACAAAAATTAGTTGGAATCATGCAAAAGGTGCCAATATATAGTTGAATCATTTTATTGGATGAATACATTACTTGAATTCCATTTAAGTTCACTAAACAATAATTTATGTCTATAAATGTATTCCATGAATCCGAACACCTCAAACCAAACGCACCCTTAAGAATGAAATAGTACTAGTGTGATTAGTTGGTGAATAATTCATGATAAATTATAATATATACTAAAAGTCATTTTTGCTTAGGCCTAATGGTGGATCATTATGTTGCGTTTTATAGCATAACCTTGCACCTGATTGGGCCACCTATTATGTTAAAAATAAATAAATAAATAAATAAAACCCTTATTAGTATGTAGGGAGCCATTGTGACCGCGTATGATTGGCCCATTGGAAGGAGAAAATTTACTGTTCACGTACGATATCTGTTAATCACCCTCTTAATACACACTCCTTCGGAATAAGTGAGGTAAATCATGTTTACTTATACCGATATACAATATAAACCATACATGTGTACACTAATCATGTCCTTCTTCTGAAAATGAAGCTTCCTGAATACAGTAGTTTCCTCCAATCCAGTCGGTTCCGAATCGACGAATTCCGGGATCTTTTCCAGCGAAGGCCAGTAATCGATTTCTTCAAACTTTGTCCTCTAATACTCTTTATGACTCATTATGATTTAATTTTGGTTAATTAATGATTTAATTTACGTATTTCTTTAATTTTAATATTATAATCCAATTAGGGTTTTTTTAATTTGGGGGTTTTCTTAATGATCTACTATTAAGCCTAAGAAAAAATGGCTTTTAATATATATTATAATATAATTATAATTAGGGTTTTTTTAATTTGGGGGTTTTCTTGATTTGTTTTGCAGTTGACCTTGTTGATGATGTTTGCAGCTAACATAATGATCCACCATTAGACCTAACCAAAAATGGTTTTTAGTATATATTATAATTAGGGTTTTTTTAATTTGGGGGTTTTCTTAATGATCTACTATTAAGCGTAAGAAAAAATGGCTTTTAGTATATATTATAATATAATTATAATTAGGGTTTTTTTAATTTTGGGGTTTTCTTGATTTGTTTTGCAGATGGCCTTGCTGATGATCTTTGCAGCTAACCATGTTCAGGTGTTTCTTTCCAATTTTGTTCTTACTGAAAATCATTTACTTGCGTATTTATGGTGTGAGATTACTTATATATATGTTGTGCATATGCATTGTTCACTGCAGGCCTTATCTTGGTGGGCCATTCATACCATGAATGTGGGTGCAGCCACGGCAAGTGTTTGGTAACGTGAAGTAATTTTATATGTTGATATAAACCCTGGTCACAAATATATAGCACACAATCATAGTTACCATCGTCTATAATAAATATAGATGGTTTCGTTGTTGGTTGTGCGCTTTGCTTGCATCTGATGATCCTTTAAATATGTTGTCTTAATGCGGAAGGTGGAAGGATGGTAGAGTACGTGCAACAAACAGTTGCCTCAGCAACCTCTACGTGTGCAGCCAGACCATACTATTAACTCTATTATACCAATTCAGTATGTTTTATCCTCCTATTCTTTTGACCTTGATAAGAATACCCTACTAAGGTTACCTGTATAGTAATGGTGTATGATGATCAGCTGTTGTTTACTGAATCAAATGATATTGGTCATAGGAAGTCGGAACCGTAACTTGGCAGGGCAATTACCGGATGGCGTGATAGCATAGTTGCTATTGTACAACCGCGTTTATTTGCAGCCATGGCGGTACTCTGAGTTTTTTGACCAGTTTCCAGTTAAAAATCTGAGCTTCATGATCTATTAGGCTTAACAGTGGATCATTATGTTGGTTGTTATGTCATAAACTTGCAGTTGATTGACCCACCTTTTATGTTTAACAAAATAAACAGCCATATTACTATTTAGGTAACCATTGTGGCCGTCTATGGTTGGCCCATTGGAGGACTTTTTTTACCTGTTCATGTACGATCATTGCTAATCACCATCCTAATACAAACTCGTTTGGAATTAGTGAAGTAAAACATCTTCACTTATACCAATATGCAATGCAAAACATACATGTGTATACTAAACATGTGTGCTTCTTTTTTTTCTTTCAATACAGTATAGTAATGGGCTATGATGATTAACTGTTGATTACTGAATCAGATGATATCGGTCATACGAAGTCGGAACCGTAACTTGGCAGGGCAATTACCGGATGGCGCGATAGCATACTTACTATTGTGCAACCGCGTTTATTTGCAGCCATGGCGGTACTCTGAGTTTTTTGACCTTTTTCCAGTTAAAAACCTGAGCCTAATGGTCTATTGTATCCGTTTTGTGGTTTCTAAGTTTTTAAACAAATTTATAAATATCGTTGGATCAGAAGGCCGGCGCTGTAGTTTGCTATTATTTTTGTAATAAAAGTTGGTTAAATGACATATGGTTTTCAATTCCATATTAATACTAACTGTTTTTGTATCTAAATTGGCTGTCATGATTTTCCTAATCTAAGTGTACTGAAATAAGTTTTCGAAGATCCAACAGTAAGTTGCCAAGGAAACAATCGATTGGCATAGTTTATATGCTTAGTATGCAACTGTTTCTATTTGCAGACATGGGATAATACACTTAGGTCTGTCACTTCATCTTTATTTAAATGGTTACTATCACCAACAGAAGATGTATGTAACAGTTTAGGTTTTACTGACTTTGTGCAGTTGACTGTAATCACAGTTGCTGATGAAAGAAAACAACAACCGTGAAGTGTTTGAAGATATTGTTCCATCTATACAATGATTGTTTCTATCATTTACCACATATTTGTAAGTTCATCGAATACTTTATTTTTGTGTTCTTTTGTTAACCAATAGTTTTTAAAATTTTTTAATTTTTTTATTGGTTTCTGATCTCAATCACAATAACTAATAACTTATTCATATCTCTGAAGATGTAGAGAAAGGGAAGAATCTGAAAAAGAATGCATTACAATAGGTTGGGGTAGCCTGATACTATCAATTACTTTCACTATTAACCTCCATTGAAAGCTAAAACAAAGACCCTTTTAGTGTTAGGGTTTGCTTATTTCATGCCTTTTGTCGTTTTTTGCTTATGTAATTAGTGTACATTTTTTTACAAACTGAATTTGTTTTATGCATGTTGACAGGTTCAGTTCCACAAAAGGGTCTGATCATCGGTCGTGTGCATTTCACCAAAGATAGATGGGGAACTAAAGAGAATGCTGTGACAAGTGATTTGGTGCAGATTACATCTTCGCACCATCCTCTTTTGTTACCCATCTATCTTTGAGAATTGCACACTATTATTGATCAGAACCTTTTGTGGAACTGCAATTGGCAATATATATATATATTTAAAAAAAAAAAAAAAAAAAAAAAAAAAATTGCTATAACATACGTGGAACATCAACTGTTGGGATTAAAAGTTTTTACGGGTCGTATTTGAGCTTATAAACGATAACTTTTCACATGATCTATTACCCTTTAAAAACAAACATGGTCACCCAAAGAGATTGCAGTAACCTTGGCCATATTAAGTATCATTTCAGTTAATTTTGATCCTTTACGAATAAATCCAACAATAAAACAAAACTGTTGCGTCAACCTTAGGATAACCCGTTTCCCCAATACTTACATTTTAATTTTGGTGTGCAGTTGGTTTTATCATCTTATGCTACTGCCTATGTGCAACCTAGGAAAATTACATGTGCTGAGGACTTTCAACTGAAGCCAATGAATCCCTATGGGCGCGCCAAGGTATCATATTACTGCCCTTAAAGATGCTCTGTCTGTCAACTATTATGCCTTTTTCTAAATGATAATTTAACTTGGTTCATGCTATGCAGGTATAATTTAAAAGGGTTTATCACAAAACCATCTACAGCGGCTCCAATCACTTTATTTACTGTTGCAAGAGATGATGTGACCAGGTACTAATGTTCACCGTTATTTTTAATGCACAAACCAACAAATCCGCATGAAATACCACACAAGGTCTTTGCAATTGAAGGTGAAAAGAATACTATTCAAATCGATCTCAATCAAACAGCCAGAACAGTTAACTTTATTCTACAACAAATTCTCAACAACACCAGTATAGATCAAGGAACAATCAAAATAATAGAAGCAAACCCATGTACCAACATTCGAGTTAACAATTTCTCTTATTTAAAAATAACATACGCAAATACAAATATTAATTACTTTGTTTGCAAAAAATAGGAACACCAACACCAACCCTCGCATTAACAAATCAACAAAACGCAAACGAAAAGACATATGAACAAAACAGATCAACATCAGCTACGATAGCACTGTTTGAAAATGAACTACCACATGTAAAGCAGCAAAAAAGGTCAGTTAGTGCAAATAATACGATATTTAAACTAAACGATTTCTTCGGTTTTAATAATGACAAACATGTAACTTGTAATGCATAACGTAAAATGTGCAAGTTACTTGTAAACACAAATCATCAATGCATACTTACATCAACACCTCTCGACGTCTCAAGTATGCTTCAACAGAGTCGTAGATTTTCATCCCGACGTAAATCACTCAAGGTATGAACAAACAAATTTAAACTTGACGGATGATCACAGATATAACTTTTTTGTTCTAAACTTCACATTTTTAATGTGACAAAACATTTTTTTCAAAAATACATTTTACAAATTATTTTTGAATTAAAAAGAAATGTTTTATTTTGAAAAATAAGTTTAAAAGTCACAACAACTATTTTCCCCTCAAATCAGCTCCAAACTTCCCTAAATAAACTTTCACCACCAAAGACAAAAGATAAGCGTTTTTGTCAGGCATGGTACCACTAAATTTAGTGGTACCGTGTGACATTTAGTGGTACCGTCCATACGTAACGGCTAGTTTTTTTCTTTGCTTATAAATAGTGGACCATTTTACACTTCCAACTTGATTTTTCCAGTTAGTTTTCTGTGGTCTAATCCTTTCTTACTTAGATCACTTTCTTTGATCATTTAGAGAGTCTTAGTTTGTTTAAGAGTGATCCTTTCATCCAACCAAGAGATTACCTTCATTCCTCTACTAGTGCAAGAGAAGAACACATAGTATCACAAAGATACAAAGTGTTGTAGTTATAGTTAGTGCACTTGTAACACTTGTTACATACTTGTTGTATCCTTGCATACATCAAGTTCATTTTTCTTTTGATAGTCTATGAGAGTAGATCATTGTGATCTTGTCGAGATCTTGAAGATCTCTTATAGCTTGTGGGCTTGTGTTTTGATCAAAAAGATCAAGGGTAGATCGGGTAGATCGAGTCAAGTGAAAATAGATCATTGTGATCTTGTTGAGATATTGGAGATCTCTTATAGCTTGTGGGCTAGTGTGTTGATCAACTGGACCTAGTGTAGATCGAGTCAAGTGGGAGTAGATCATTGTGATCTTGTTGAGATCTTGGAGATCTCTTGTAGCTTGTGGGCTTGTGTATTGATCAAGTGGATCAAGGGTAGATCGGGTAGATCGTGAGTGGATCGTGTAGATCGTGGTAGATTGGTACTAGCTAAGATTAGTACTTGACATTTAGCTTAGTGTCGGAAATAAGGATAAGCGACGTTGTACGGTTTTCTCCGCCTGAAGGGAGCTTGTTGATTAGTGAAGTAACTCTCGAGTTGGGTACTTGGGGAGTGGAGTAGGGCGAAGAGGAGCTTCGTGACTGAACCACTATAAATCATCGTGTCCGGTTTGCGCCTTCTTACTTATCTCTTTACTTTTATTTTATTCTTTATTGCTTTATATTTATATTTGCATTCCGTTTATGTTTGTGTGACTTGTTGCTTATGTTATGTTGATTATGTTTGTGTCATGGTTTGATTGTGCTTGTGTTGTAGTTTACTTTATACCATCTCTAGATGTTATATGATCATTGTTGACACTTTTCATATTACGTCACACTTGATCGGGTGTTTGATACAAAAAGTTTTTAAGTTTTTAAATAGAAACGTATTCACCCCCCCCCCCCTCTACGGTTTCCACAATTGGTACCAGAGCCACGTCGCTCAAAATTTTAAAACAAATGGTTTTTAAAATTGAGTATGATCCATGTATCAAATTACCCTTGAAGGTGATAAAATATGAAAAATATTTAGTTGCTTAATACTTACAAGTTTTGTTGTTAAGTATACTTTGTCATACTAGCTTGAAGGTTTTCTTAAATCAATAAAAGAATAGAGTTTTAAGTGTCCGGTCATGTTTTCAGAACGAGTCGTTAAGTCATGTGGTTTTGAAAGGAATGTTTGGGACAAACCATTATTTTGTAGTAAAAGTATTATCGTAAATGTCTTTCTTAGTCCTAAACGTGAAAATGATGCTTAATATATATTTTATATGTTCGGTATCTACTTTATTAAATTTTATATTTTTCCGTCGAGTCGCCGCACTAAAATAGTAAACTGAATCAGAAAACAGATCACAGTACCACTAAATATAGGACGGTACCGTTATATTTAACGGTACTGTGGGGTATTTAAAGGTACCGTGCCTCTGTCTGTCTGTTTTCAGTATTGGGTCATTTTCAGAAATTCATGTAAAATCAACCATAAGTCCGTAGGAGTCGTGTCACCCATCATTTTAAACGAAGTTGAGTCTACTTTCATTTGAAAAATACTTTTATGAATTAGTTCTAAATGAAAGTATGTTAAAGTCCTTGATTTTCAACTAAAGGTCTTTTTGGTCATGCAGTTTGCGTAAATTTTTTGTTAAACTGAAAAAGGGCGTTTCAACTTTTAAACCTTGACGTGTTTTCAAAGTGACTTGGTAAAAATCTTTGAAATGGGGAGGAAACCAATTCGTTTTCAAATAAAATCATGCTTAGTATACATTGTTATACTTAATACACAAAATGACGATAAGTATTTTTGTGTGTTATGCTAAATGACTATTTGTTTTTCTTTGTGCCCTAGTATTGTTAGTTACTCCCTCCGTCCCACTATAAGTGTCCACAATGGTATCTTTGCTTGTCCCATATTAAGTGTCCAGGGAATATTTTCAACCAATGAGAAGAGACTTTAGTGGGTAATAGTGATATTTGATTGGTGGAGAGTGTAGTTGGCCCCACTTTCCTAAAACTTTGTGCATTTGGAAAGTGGACACTTATAGTGGGACGGAGGGAGTAATATATATATATATATATATATATATATATATATATATATATATATATATATATATATATATATATATATATATATATATATATATATATATATATAATATATATATATATATATATTGTTAGTTAATATATATATATATATATACTAGATTTCGAAGCCCGCCCGATGGGTGGGCATGTCTTATAAAGTTCCTTGTAAGGAATTAATTAAGTATTTTGTATGCAACTTTGTTCTTAAATATTTTTGGTCTCTAATATATAACAGTTGTTTCAAAATATATGTGTTAATGTCAAAATAAATCAATGTGAACGTTGGTCGGCGTTAATGTCAAAAATATTGGTGTATACCTGTAAAGAGTGGCTAAAGATCGTAGGTAGAAAAATGAATGTGTCGGGTTATGTAACGGGTCAACTGCGTTGGGTCAAAATGCAGTAGTTTTCAAAGCCCGCCCATGACTTATATTTATTCTTTTGATGGTGTTAGTTAACGGAAATTTATTTTTAAGGACGGGGAGTTTTTATATTGTATTAGTTTACGTTAAAAAGTTTTTAATTAAAGGTGAGATTGATGTCCATTTTTATTGTTTTTTTTGTTTTATAAAGATTTTTTTTATATGTTATTTTTAAAATTTAGCATTATGTATTTCTTTTCTTTTTTTCTCCTCTTTGTGAGTGAATGTTAAATCGCCTGTTTATTGAATGCATTAAGAACAAATGAGAAATAAACTGTTATCGAATATGAGAGGAAAAAAAGTTTCAAAGAGGTATGGATTTTTAACGGGGCAAAATTGGATTTTTGATGTCATAGTGGCTTAACGGGTAAAAACTGGATTTGCCAAATATAAGCAGACACTTTTGTTACAGTTTTCCAAACACCCCTTTAAGTAGATGGATTTATTTGCTCCTAAATTCAGTTTGCCAAACACCCTTTTATAATGCAATCAACTGTTGTAGATTTATAGTTTCATCTTTATTGGACATTTTTCTGTTGTCATCGAGACATTATAACTTTCAGTATGGCGAGTTGGTGAATAGGGGTCGATCACCAAGTTTGTATTCGAAACAAATAGAAAACAAATTTGTTGCAGCATTTATTTCTATACAGCAAATGTGTTGCAGACAGATACAAAAACATAGTATTGTGGTAAGTTACTTCTGTGTGAAAAATCTTAAAATTGTATCCAAAGGCATGTAAGTTGCTATTTCAGGAATTAATGTATTCATCTGTC
Organism: Artemisia tridentata subsp. tridentata; assembly: GCA_021014915.2. Lineage (NCBI taxonomy): Eukaryota > Viridiplantae > Streptophyta > Magnoliopsida > Asterales > Asteraceae > Artemisia > Artemisia tridentata. The sequence goes on along the minus strand of CP139509.1, from coordinate 343,558,348 downwards.
TAATACATGTAAGTTTGTAAAAGACTACATATACGAAACCCATTATGAACCTGACGCGTGAGACTTGAGAATATTTTGTTATAAGTTTTCAATACCTCCAATAATGTCTGGCGAGATGCTTCCCACTCAAGGTCTTTGTTTCGATATGCTTCCAATTTAACTTCAGGTTCAGCTTTCCATTGACCACTTTCTGCCGCCTCTGCTGCTGCTTGAATCCGGGCTCTTTCTAGTTATACACAAGACAGTTCATTTATCCCAAAAGAAGTTGTAGGTTACGAAAGCAACTAACCCTTTTTGTCCTATTCATCTTCATCGACCCATTTATCCCAATCAACTTTCACAAAAGTTGGAGTCTTTCCCTCTTTCTTCAAAAGCTTATTCCACCATTTGCTTTAATTTTTTTGTATAAGGTAAACAATAGTTATCGACCCAATGCTCGACTTACTCTCCTACAGTTTTAAAACCCATCATTATGATATCGATTGAATATAGGACATGTTAAAAAAATGTTCACAATACTACTTATATTCACATCCACCTTATCCTGAAGGTTGAAGTCTATTTCATAAGGTACATTGTCTGTTTCAGCTGTTACGAAAAAGTAGAACTTACCCTCACGCCCGAATTTAAGCTTCACGTCTTTGACATTAGGCAGATCAATAGTGATAAAAATCACATCAGATCAATAGACCATTTAAAGAATATATCTAGCATATCACTGTTAGTGTACAGAACTACAGATCTAAGCAATGTCAATTGAAGAATTAAAAATTGCAGGTTTATCTTCAACAATTCCTTTTTCTACAGCATACTTGAGAACATCTTCCTTTAATATTCTTCCATCTTTACCCATTCCAATGACATCGTCTAAATCAATATTATGTTGTTTTGCAAGATTTCGAACAGCAGGAGTGGATAAACCTCCACCCTTTTTAGTCTTTTTGAACTCCGACTTATCGTCATCAAAATCAGATGTCTCAGAACCTAAAGATGTCTCTGATGCATCAGATGAAACTGAAGTATCATCAACCGTTAATTGCAATAGAGTTTCTCTAACCTGAAATAAAGACAAACGATGATACAGCAGTTATGACATTTTCACTAATCATTAAAGAAGCCAACAAAGAAGAAACCAGAAAAGATGTTTATAAAGGGTACCATATGTGTTACATTTATTATGTCGCCAGGAGTATGCAAAACCTTAGCAACAGTCCCTTTGTAGCGACTTGTTATTTCAATAGTTGCTTTGTTACTTTGAACTTCACAAAGAGGTTGATATTCCTCAACTTCGTCTCCCTGAAAAGCACGTTTGTTCAGCATGAATTCCACTTTTGCAATTCAATATGATAATGGATCATTTCCAAATCATGCTCATGGTGTAGACTGATGAAAGTCACACACTAAACATTGCACATAACAAATGCCTCGTGCATGAAGCACTATTATATCATAACGGCTGGGTGAATGGATGTTTATCATATTACTATTTCTAACTAAGCACATCTAAAATCAGGACTCGTTTTTTTCTGACAAAATTCTGGTATACAGTGTTGACCTCCGTCCTGAAAAAAGTCCAATCTCAAATATAGAACAAAAAATTTGTGCTCAAATACCTATTTAACGTAAGTCTGGGATCTTCATATAGGAATTTCAGAATTATGATATGACTATATTTTGAAAATGTATCTTGGTAAACCGAGATGACTCACCTCATTGACAAACCACTTGAGCAGCTCACATTCCGCAATACCTTCACCAGTTTGCGCTAATGGTATGTCCACAATCCCATCAATCGGTTGACTATCCACTGACTATTCGAAAAATAACGCCCATTCACATTGTACAAATTATTCAACTACATACCAAAAATCACAAACACATCATTAATTACCCCATAATCCATATTGCATTATAACATATCCAAACCACTCTATCAGGTCTTACCTCTGTACCGGTTTCTTTCCACCACATTGGGCCTTCTACCTGTAAAAAATATGTTTATAAACGTATTATAAATATGTCTATAGCAGACTGAACCTTCTTCCAAACACACAAATAAATATCAGTATCATGACAAACACACATGAATACCATCTGCACTGTTGCGTGCCTGAAATATCTTGTTTTTAAACCTCCATTAGTCACTGCAATGGTGGAAGTGGAAGAGTTTGTTTGGTTTCAAATGGAAGAGACAGATAACTTAACGAAGGGTCTAACTCCATCATGGGGTTCGGTTCAGCCGGAGAGGTCTCTTTGCATATAAATTAATTAGTGTTTGCTTTTCAAAACATGAGCACATTACATATACATAGAGGTAGCAAAATGGGTGTGTTGGGCGAGTTTTGTAATGGGTCGAAATGTGTATTCTCTTTGCAGGTCAGGTTGAGTTGACCCGGAACACTTTTTGCCCAAAACACTTTTGGATTTCACGCATACTGTTACGGCAATACTAATTTAACTCTTTGAATAAAAGGCATTTTTTAGAGTGTTGTATTCAATAGATAAAATACAGTTTGTGCAAATTTTACCCGTGCGACCAGATTCCTATTTGATTTTTTTTTTGTATTCATGTGACACAAATAGACCCACAGATAAGTAAATGGGTCAAAATTGACACCTGTACAGATACACAGGTTGGAGCAACCAATGTAGAAAATAATAGTAAGTTTTATGCTCACCGTCACCCGTTTTTGATCCATGGAACCACCTGCAACACCCTGCCATTGTTGCAAAGCCTCTATTATACTGTCTCTTGCAGGTTTTATCTGTAGAAGTTGATAAAAAAAGGGTTTAGTAAATCAGGGAAACCCAAAAAATTATAAACTTAATGATACGGTATCCAGTGTAGTACGAAATAATAAATGCATGATAAAAGACTTCAAAAGGGGCATCACTTTAACTTCTTCGAGCTTTTATAGTAACAATGCATGAACTAACCTTATCAAATCGGAAAGCTTCAAGAGCGGTTATTGTTGGACCTGTTTTTCCAGTGATCAAGTTGCTGGAATGCAAAGCCAGGGCATTCAATGCATCAGTAGCCGATTTTCAAGTTGTCCAATCAGTATTGTTGAAACAATTGTGTAAACTTTGTAGTTGTAGCTCCAAGCCTTGCGGATAAATCGCACCAACCTGTAACATGTATATTATTATATTTTAAGTTTATGTGGACATCATGCCATTAGCACCTGATAACTTAAACAAAAACAAAATCAATTACAAATTAGGATAAAGAGGAGAGCTGACAACAGTGTTCTGAATAAAATATCCATTAGTTATTTGGGTACCAATAAAAGGGTTCATGTCAAAACCTAAGGGGTGTTTGGATGTGCATATGGAAAGTACTGATGTGGTATTGAAAATCAGTTATAAAACTGGTTGCAGAAGATAGTGTTTGGACATGTATCTGTTGCTTGTCGCTGTAATGATTAAATATTGAATGTTTGACGAATACTGAAAACTCAGGGAATTAAAATATTAAATGACCATAATGGACATACTTGTGATAGATAGCAACTTACAAAAGCTTAGCAAAGGTAGTGACTTTTAGTGGCCTTCTTGCATATAGCCCATTGTAGGCCAAGTAAGTTAAAGGATGAAATTAAGCTTCAGTGGAGTCATCCCATTCTAGGCTCTCTAAATTTAACTTCTGTGGGTCTATTGGAGGGAGGCTTGCTTCGTAATATAGCTCAAATGCCTCAAATATGTCAATGCTCGGTTGGTGAATGGTACAGACAATTGTTATTCCTGTGTCAACAATATTCTTCACAGCCCGCATCTACACCTTTTTTTTCAACTTCAGGTCACGATAATCAGATAATCAATTTAGACAACAATCATATAATCAATTTAAACATCCGCCAATAACATGTGTAAGTGTGTGGAGCGAGATCAGGTACCTGGGATAGAGAAATCATTATTATTTGGTGGAACAGATCCAACGGATGGGCCATTCAGCATCTCATTCTCAAGTAGACGTATAGTATCATTTTTATATATATGTGACATATCTGGAATGCACAGAAAAACATCTTTAAGGACATTGTTTCCCATTCACACACAAATAAGGACATATAGATGGTTTTTTTTAAATGCTTACGTATGACTTGACTTTCATCATGCATGTTATCGAGTATATCAACTTCCATAGTCTTTAAATTATATACAATTAGATAGTAGTGGTTAAGCTCCTCCCCTGCCTTTGTGATTGGAAAAAACACATGTTTCATATTCATATATGTTAAACACCATTTTTTACATTTATTTATACATGCATCTTTAACCTAATAAAGCGTAATGTTTATTAATTAATTACCAGATCGACTTTGTCAAGATTCGGGCGTGTGAAATATGCAAGCATCTCCTCCATCTTTGTTTTAAAATGTTCTTCTTGCCTTGTCAGCTTTAAAACACGAATCACCATACCACAAACTTTGTTAAAAAATTACCAAATATATGCAATAACCATACTTAATGATGCACTAATATGTCCATAGATGCACTAAAAAACCAAACAGATGCCCTTTTATGTTCAACAATAACATAAACACTAAACACACATTGATTCCTTAGTATTTATAACAATGCACTAACCATTATCAATTTCTATCCTAATCATATACGCAAATGCTCTAATATGTTAAACGATACGCTAAACATATTTTTTATTCACTAATCACACAAACAGTTGCCATAATAAGTCATTTGATGCCTTATTCACACTAACCTACAGATGTTGTATACATGTATAACAGTTTAATGAATATCTTATAATGTAATCAAAACTTGTATATATAAAACTATATTTTATTATATATAGTTACCATCATGCCCGTTTTGCAAAATACATAACGTGATGAAGCCATGTTCCTTAGTTTCTCGTCATTGTTTAGTATGGCACTCCATACATCAATTGCTGCGCTTGTTACTCCAAAACCTTCACGCATAGCTTCAAATACTATCCTTGAAATCTCCATGCTGAATGTCTTGAACACACTATCCCTATTTATTAATGCAAAAGGATATGCTTTTAATAATAACACTTTGATGCACAAAAAAGTAGTTATACAAATTTAACAATTTTATATGTTACTTACGTAGAAGGTAACATTCCGCTAAATATAGTGTCAACTACTTGTTGTTCTTCACTTAGGAAAAAGCCGGTGATGCTAACCTTCTTTTTGACATAAGGGCACAACTGAACCTGAAAAGAATATGAAAAAATAAATAAAAATAAAAATAACACACTCAAATAAACTGAGCACAAAACAGTGAAAAATGAGGGTAATAAACTGAACCTGATGACGTTGACTTACTGATGTGTCCTTTAAACTTAGGCAATAAACTTAGTCATGTTTATCCTGATGTGTCCTTTAAACTTAGGCAATAAACTGAACCTGATGTGGCTTTGAAACTGAACACAAAGATATATTTCGGCATGTTTAATGTTTGCACCCAGAATAAACTTAAACATATGTACCTGGGAATGCATTCAAGTTATCTTATAAACATATAACAATAAGAATACGTCGTCTCTGATGTTATGTGAAAGGCGACTGAAGGAATCACAGTGGCGACAGTCTCACGTCGTCTCTGATGTTCTGTAATGGAAATCTATCATACTCCAGTCGATAATTCTAATCCTGAACTTTGAACCACTTCTACTTTTTTATACCAAATCGAAATCGGTGGGTTTGCTTCTCAAAATAGTCAGCCAGAAAATGTTCCATAAACCAAATCAACATACCTGTAACCTCTTGATTATGTCCGGTTGAGGTTGTTGCTTGAGCAGAAGTCGTACTCGTAACAATTATAAGTATCCTACTTACTCTTATCTGCAACCACCATCACTGTCAACAAAAAAGAGGCAGTTAGCTATAACATCAGCTAACCGAGCAGCAAATATTTCAAGAGTGGCAGCGGTTAAAGCAGCTTAAATTGAATTCATCATCATGATGACATCAGTGGCTATACCTTGGGCTACCGATCGTAAGGTTTGCTCCATAAAGTGTACATGTTCAGTAGCTGTAGATGAATTGGTACAATTGGTTTTGTACTTTTAGAAACGCCTACAACAATTAAAATTAATGCAGGTCAAGTACATCATAATTTGATAAGTTACTTCCTGATTTCAACAAATGGCTATGCACATACCTATAAAACAGTGCCGTGTGATTTGTCGATCGTCCTGAGCAGAAGCTGTGGATTAAACCCTGATCATTATACCTCATTGAAAGTAAAAGCAACATGTATAAATCGAGCTGCTATGCACATACCTATAAAACAGTGTCGTGTGATTTGTGGATCGTCCTTAGGAGCAGAAGTTGTCGATTCACTGATGTATGTAACACAATAACCATACAAAAACAAAATAATATGCACAAAAAAGATACATGCATGAGTCACTTACCGTTGTTAAACCATAATGAGCGAATGAGAATCCAAAGCCCCTAGGTTGACCAGTAATATGTTCTGTCATCAGACCTGCAAGATACAAAAAAAATTGTTCCATTTGTTAACAATTTTCGTGAATGTCGTAGCCCCTGAACTCAAAATCACATGATTCTAAAACACTTTCGTGTGTTCATCATCAACTCGTAAGACCGTTTGTCTGTTCATTCTACAAACGAATAATTTCTACCATTACGGGCAATATATTCAACAAAATAAATAAATAAATAGATAAAAAAAAATAGAAGTAAAATTATAATAGCGTGAAGGACTCATAGAAACCTTGAAGATTCTGAAGAACTGATGTGAGGCATAATATGATACGAAATTGACACATGCTTTAAAAAATATGTCAGATTCTCATGTTACCAATGCCCTCCAACACTGAACCACCTGCACAAAAATAGACGCATATTAGAATGAGTTTTGACCCGTTATCCAACAACGAAGTCACCCAATGGGAAAACGGGTCAAGTATCACCTAAATAAATTTCAATACTTAAGACATCATCTAAAGAACAATAAGAAAAAGTTGCACAAACACTTTTATGTTAAACTATACGATTATTTTCACACATTAGTTTTTTAGAAATGTGATAAAAGGACAATACTTACCCATCCATGACCACCTTTAGAAAAGTCACATACCCAAAATTATAAATGTATATGCGAACAGATGTATTAAAAAGTTACCCGTATTTGCACCAAGGTTCAGTGGACAGCTCGTTTGGCCTCACAGTACCGCAACCCTTATAACAACACAAATGATCAAATATGGCATATCTTAGGTAAGTACTTATGTGCTTGTTAGGTTACATAAATAAGCAGTTTGGAACGTCTCGGTGTAACTACTTAAAAAAACAGTTTCAAGTTCAAGAATATAAAAGAAACTTACAAATAGGCATGTTGTTTTTCCATAAATTTTAAGCAGATAAGCGGTATCAAATAATCAATCCCAAAAACCCATGATACTAAATTTGGAGACATAACCTACACAATTTAGTTGAATAACATAGTACCATGTAATAGGCATTTGAAGTTGTAATATTCAGCAATTTAATCATTAATGGGGTGTTTGGGGTCGCTTGTTACAGCTGTAGTAGTAAATAATCAGATGTAACTAAATGCAACGCAAGAGATAGTGTTTGGATTTGCTTATGATAATGAAACTAACACAATCTAATTCAGATATGGCTCCACATATCAACACACTAATCATTTATTATATACCATATAAAGTGTAAAGGGTAATTAATATATTTTATAGGAGTAACAAACTAATTTTCCTTTTTGATTATAAGCTTTTCTTAATGTGATTACAAATATACCTGTTGTTCTAACTGTTATATATATATATATATATATATATATATATATATATATATATATATATATATATATATATATATATATATATAATCATAAAGATATCAACATTACGTGTTCTCTTACTTGTGAGACTTTCAGACTTCAAGAGCCATGATTGCTTTCGTTAAATTCTGTTTGGATTTAGTAGCAATCTTTGAAGCAAATTTCATAGATAAATCAAAGTTCTCTTTCCTTGTTATCTGAATAATAACTTCCATGATCTGAGATTATAAGACACATAAATCAGATGATATTATGACAGTTGGTGAATATAGCGAGTATTCATTGTGTATAACTTAATGCTTGAAAAATAAATGACAATTTCTGAGTTGTAAATGTGGGAGGGCTTGATAACGGGTCAAAACACGCCGGATAGAAGTGCCACAGAATGTACTATTCACTTCTTTGCGGTCACATTTAGCAAATCAATGTAGTATACTATTCACATTTTACCAATATTTGCAACACACTGAACTCAACCATTCCTGCAACATGCTTAGTGGTTCTTACCAAGTCTACAATTTGTTGTGTCAAATGGCTCAAAATTGCATAGAATGTACTATTTACTTCTTTGCAGTCACATTTAGCACATCAATGTAGTATACTATTCACGTTTTACCAATATATGCAACACACCGAACTCAACCATTTCTGCAACATGCTTAGTGGTTCTTACCAAGGTTCTACAATTTGTTGTGTCAAATGGCTCAAAATTGCATATAATTAAAAACTAAATAATATTGCACTAAAAGGTTAAGAATTTAAGATATGTATGTGCATATATGGGTAAAATGTGACTATTACATTGCATATTAATGTGCTAAATATGATAGCAAAAAGTATACTTTAATATTAACTAAGTTGTGTTAATATCGTGATTTGGGAATTTTTATGCATTTGACTGCACTAAGTATGGTTAACCATTTTCGTCAATTTGACCCGTATTCTCTTTAGCTAAATATTTTAACTAAAATATAACCTAGTAGAGATAACCTATAACCCAAAAATTCCTCCTCAGACAAACAATATAGCACTTACTTCATGAGTTACAGGAGCATCAAGCTTGATAATATAGCACCGACTTTTCACCGGTTCAAGAATCTCAACATCATCCTTGCAAGTCTCAACATAGGACCAATTTACAAACATCTGAGTAGCAACCAATAATCCACTTTATTAAGTGATGAATGCTCTCATCACCTTTGTCAACATCATAAAAGACCATCACTATAGACAAAAGAATTAAAACATTAAGTTCAAATTCAAAGTTAAATCTTCAAGAAAATATTTAATACAACTGAAACTGGAGTAAAAAAGCACGCAATCAATACCTATAAGAGCAACCATGGATCCAAGTATATTGTAACAAAGTGTGAAGATTCTCGTTGAGTTACTCTCTTTTCATGGACCACTATCTCGAAACACATCTCCATCTATTACGATTGACTTGTTCCAATTCACAACACCATTAATAAACACATCTCCATCTATTACGATTTACGATTGACCTGTTCCAATTCACAACACCATTAATCACACACAAAAAAAACTGTATTTAACTACCACTTCACTAACAAACATATAGCACATAACAACTACAGCGTGTAACCAGGTTACAACAAACATTACTCGCCTGCATGTCCGAAAAACAAAATTATGAGTTTAGGACTTTCAACGGCATTTAGTGATGTATAAGTTTAAGTATATAACTTGTTGTTGCGGTACATGAATAATATAGTGCTATTTAATCTTAGTAATGAACAAATAAACTCATAAAATATACCTTGATGCGCGCTTTAATTGTGAGGCTTGAAGATATGACTTGAGTAATTTGTATGTCAAAATGAATTGCATGTAGTCGAGGACCGTGCTAGGCTTGAAATCATCACAGTAAAATGAATTGCATGTATTGATCTGTCCAGATTACAGAATGAACTGTTATTAAGATATTGCTCAAGATGGGTTCTTTCTGGAAGTTGGGTCATGATTCGTAACTCTAACTGGGGTCATATGCACAAGGTATGTTCTTAATATAAATTGAGGGGGGCCCTTACAAATGGATCTGGAGCATCCCATTTCTGACACATAATCCAAGGTACACCGATATTTTGAGAAAGAGCCATTTTAGCTGCCCATTGGGTGTATGCTTTGCCACCCTCACCATAACCAGATTCATAATACCCATACTCATTTTCAACCTGCAATAAGTCAAGACATCTGATTGGAACTACAACTTTTTTTTAAGTTTGATTACACTTTACAACCAAAGTTTTATCTTATAAACGGACAAATGCTTTGCCATGTTTTAACAAAAAAATTCAGCATAAAAACCTTCCATGAATACGCTTATAAATTATCATCCGATTAGTGTTGTAAAAAGCAGCGTAGGCGGCCGACCAGTGCCTAGTGCTTTTTGCAACATTAATAATCCGATATGATTAGCAAAAATATTGGTTCAAACCTCGTACTGTTGAATAAAAATATCGTGACTTTTAAGGTCAAGTGGACTACTTTAACATAAATTCAAAAGTAGCATTGATCATAGTCCTTCAAAAAATAAAGATCACTTTTGGATTTAAAATAACTGTATGAACCCGAAGATGAAAAATGATTCGTTTGACCTCAAAAGTAAAGTATGCCTCTCTTAAAATTCTAAACTACTGTTTAAGCTGGTTTGTTATTGAGAAAAACTTGCCTGAGCTAAGATGATGGGACCTCCTTGTGACGCAAAAAACTTTTCTTTCTTCATCATGTTTACGATGAGAGTAGTGAAGTTCTGCATATAATGCTGCATTTTTCACCAACAACACACAATATTTACAAAAGGAAATAACATTTGAATTTCCCTGAAGGAACATTCTACTTTTAGAGTGTTTGGAAGTGCGTTTTCTAATTGATTTGTGTGACTTGAAGAAGCAGACTCGGAAGTACAGTTGATTAATGCTAGGGGTAATTATGTAATTTTTCATTTGTATCAATAATCAGTTACTTGTGAGATTTATAAGATAACATCAACCAGTTTCACACCTTGAAAGGCTCATTGTCGGTTCTGAAGACGGTCCCAGGCACATAATGCAACCAAACTGGTATACCGCTGTATATCATACAGCAACTTGTTAGGAATTCAAAACAAATGAACTCACATACCACTAATGTACCACAATGTACTACCTGTTTTAGCTTAAAGGCACACATTTTAAATAATATTAGATAAAGAATAATAGTCATTGTTGACTCACCCAAAATTCCATTCTGCATCAACAAATGGCCCAATCCGTAGAATCAGAAGCATGCCGGCATCCTGAACTATCTTTACAAATTTGGGTAAATCATACCTTCCACCGAAATAGTACTGCCACAACCCATCAAGCAAGCACAAAGACAATCAATTAGTGATCATTATTATGATGGTCTGAAAAGCCAAATGTTCCATTTGCAAGTTAAAATGGCACTCACATTGCCTGGTGATGGTTCATGACCATTCCAGAACACGTACGGCTCGATCACATCAATACCACCTTCTTTCGCTGTTTTTACCAATCCATGCTACATCTATCACATCAGAAAGTTGTAAAGTTATGTCATTAGTACTTAAACTTGTCTCCAGGTCACTTATATTCATGTAAAGTTTCTCATATTTACGAAAGAAACTTAGACCTCTTTGAAGAATATGGCTTAAGACAGCACATCAAATTGAAGAAACCATAAAACTACTTTTTCAAAATAAGCAGATAAAGATACAATCTTGGACATAAAATTAAAACGAAATCATAAATCAAATTAAATATATACCTTGGATTAGCCTGAAATTCAGAAAGAAGATCGTACGGAGTGAGATGAGAAGATGATGGATTATTTGTTTGTTTGGTGTGGCTGCTAATGAAGATGAGAAGATGAGAAAGATGATCGATAGTTTTTTTTTTTTTTTTTTTTTTTTTTTTTTTTTTTTTTTTTTTTTGAGATGGGATAATGTTTTAGGGTTAGAGGTGATTTAGCAAGTTTAGTATTAGATAAATAGTGTGTTTTCAAAAAGGAATATAAAATTTTTGCTAGATATCAATTATAGTTTGTATTGTGTATCACAACTGATGATTTGGTTCATTGGTTGAGGTGCTTGCCTGTGGAGTAACATACCTGGGTTCGAATCTTGTAATGGACTGAATTTTTGAACATTTTAATTAATACGAATTTTAGTTGATTAATAGTTGCTTGAATTTTAGTTGATTAATAGTTGCATAGGTGGACTAAATGTGATGACATGGCATGACAAGTGGCATAGTTTATGATTATGTGGCAATTTTATGATTATGTGGCATTGAGGTAGCATTTATGTGGCATTATCTACGTGTAACGCCTCCTGTTATATACATATATATATATATATATATATATATATATATATATATATATATATATATATATATATATATATATATATATATATATATATATATATATATATAATATATATATATTTGTGCTTATAGTTATCTTTAGTTGAGCTAATTATATCTATAATCACAAGCGTTTTACATGCCTTGTTGCTATTTGCTGATTATTAGTTTTTCGGCTTATGCGTCAATAGGACTTAGACTAGACTTCTTGCACTAAGTTGCGTAATTGATTTTGCATTGCATATAGGCATAGACCACTTTTCTTGCATACGTGTTCTAGACATATTACAAGTTTTAAGATGCTTTAGTAACCTTCTTAGGAATAGAAACTAAGTAGGTTGATCATGTGTGTCGAAAGATATTGTCTTACACAATTATTTTTTCAAAGGTTTAAGTGTAAAAGGTATATCACCTCAAAATACTTAACACTCTCATAAATCCGTAACATGATCTCTAAAACATCACATCATTTTGTCTTGCTTGACCATGGGTTGTCTAAACAAGATAAAATATCATATTAATACATTAGTATTTAAGTAAAAGAAAATGTATTAAACTTGCATTGATCTAAGTATCTAACACACATACAAAATGTTTTAAACATTTAGTATTTTACGTATGTTGTATAAAAATAGTTAAGATAATTATTTTTATACTAATGAGGTGTCGAAAAACTAAGAATATTATACTTAATAATATAAATAGTTTTTCGCAAATAAAAATAAATGACGATATCTAAGTAGTAACTTAATATGTCATTAACCTCACACATACAACTAGTATTAGAATAAATGGAACACATTCCCTAAATTTTTATTTTCTTTTTAAAAGGAGTGATCGTGAGGGTCAAGAAAGATTTCGAGTACATATCAATTCATTATTCAAATTATGATTGATATCATTATCGAATCTAATTGACAAGTTTTCGAGTATGGACATGAAATTGGAGTCATTATTTGTCTAGCTTCAAGATAACATCAAAATATGATGAAATATATTATCTTGAATCTACATACTCAATCACACTCGATTGTTATGAAAATAATGACGTCCTCTCAAGACGAAAGTAATATGCATCGGATCATAACTCACACTTGTGTTGAAGATGCCATATTGAGTCTTCTTGTCCAATGGTTGTGTTCCAAACATTAAGCTAATATGTTTAAAAGATGCATAAAATACACAACTAAGTAGGATTGACAACTTGGATGTTTCATTCGAAATATACAAATAATTTACATTGCAATGCAATTAGTAAATGTGTCATTTCCGAAAAACCAAACACGAGCAAACAAACAACATATGTAAACTTTGCTCATGAACGACTCAACACTCAAAATCACATGTATTTCTCTTATCAAAAGATTGACAAAGGATAACTTATATCTTATGCATCTTATTTTCTTTGTAACATGAATGGTTATGTTACAAGAGAATACATTGCATCTTGTTAACAAATATAGGATATTAGATTTGAATAATAACCCAATACAACATGTGTCATTGCATAAACAAGTAAAATTGGTCATACACTAAAATACTTGTTTTACTAAGCATTCGTAAGAGTGATAAGTTTCCTCTTAGAAAAGCATATTTGTTGAAATATACAATATGTCTCGTTTCAAATACAATACTCACAAGATCTATTGAGGTAAATAACCTTTACTAGATTCTTTTCTCAAGATATGCAAAGGAGCATTCTTGAAACACTCTCGATATAGTAGATTCTACATTGCATCACATTACAACATCTCTTGGTTCTAGGAAACCAAATTATTTAAAATAACATGTAACAACTCAACAAACAAAGATGTTACCCAAGAGATCATAAAATGTACCATCTCCACCAAATAACCTCTAAATCTCAAACACGAAATTAAAACATTTTGTTTGCCTTTGTTAGGAGTTGTGTAAGACATGTCATCTTCTTAACCGACTTTGAAAATATGGTTAGTTGAGTCATATTAGGCCATGTATTAGCGAAATAAGCTAATATCATCTTTGCTATACTTCGATAGGCAAATATTGGAATTTGAATTTTTCTAACATGAGAATGACTACTGGAGAACCTATCGCACTAGAAATTCAATTTGACCTAACGGTTGAATTGCTTCCAGGAGAGAAGTTGGGTTCGTGGTATAACCCGTAAAAATGGTCATGTTTAGCCTGAATTGAGCACCACTAGTGATAGTCTCATACTCATTCTCTAACTTGAAAATTTTTCATTCCTACATTTGACTAAAGATAGTTTACATCGGTGAACTTTATCTCACGTTAGGATTTCATTTTGAACAAGTATAAATTAGGATCCTCCTTAGCGAAGCTAGATTACTTGCATCCCACATATGTGTTTCAAAATGATAACATGTTCTCGTAAGATATGATCGAATGTCTTCATGATCTTAAATGCTAAATGATTATCATGTTTTGCATGATGTTTGCATTTATTCCTTATGTGCATTTTACATGATTTGCTTGTAAATTTTGCACCCACACTATGTCCTTTTAACACATTAGGAATTAGGTATGCCTATTACTATGAACCATTAGACGTCATATAATCATACACTAGTGTCAAAACCTATAAGTTAAAGTAGTCGCGAAGTTGTCCTAATTTCCTGGTCATCATTTCGCCTTCTTCCAAGTAATACACCCTTTGTCATGGGGAGGTTAGATACAAACCCAGTAGAACTCGGAGTTGGTTTGACAACTTAAATATTTCATCAGAAATATTCAAGTAAGTTTAACTTGCGATCGTAATTGTTAAATGTCATATCCGAAACATCATATTCAAACCTTTTAACAACATATGTTAAAACGCTCATCCAAAAGCTAAAAGCTAACATCATTCTTCGGGTGACAAAGGACTCACGAGTTACTATATAAGTGATTAGTAGTTCATTTTATCCTCGTGTGAATATACACTTCTTAAGATCCCAAACCCTGCTGCGAATCAACACCATAGGCCTTGCTTTACGTCTTTCAAAACCCCGTGAAACACTCGTGTGTGAAGCATATCGAAATCCGTAAATCAACCAAACCTCTCAAATGAGAATCCTCTAACCATCTTCGTCTAGGTCTAGGAATGATGGAACACATTCCGTGAATTTCACAATTCCCATGTGTTCAAATGCGTCCTTTAAATCCCTCTCATGACTACTTAAATATTTCACTGGAAATATTGAAGTCATCCCTTACGTCTCGTCTCGTGACTTTTTAAATATTTAACTGGAAATATTAAGTCATCCCTCACATCCCTCTTATGACTATTTGAATATTTCACTAGAAATATTGAAGTCATCTCTTATGTCTCATCTCAAGACTTTTTAAATATTTCACTGGAAATATTAATTCATCCTTCACATCCCTCTTATGACTACCTGAATATTTCACTGGAAATATTGAAGTCATATCTTGTGTCTCATTTCATGACTTTTTAAATATTTCACTGGAAATATTAAGTCATCATTCACATCCTTCTTATGACTACTTGAATATTTCACTAGAAATATTGAAGTCATATCTTGTGTCTCGTCTCATGACTTTTTAAATATTTCACTGGAAATATTAAGTGACTCTTCACATCGCTCTAATAACTACCTATGTATTTCCTAGGAAATATAAAAGTCATCTCTTCTCGTCTAGTATCGTTCATCTCGTAAAAAGAATTTATTAGGTATAAATTCTCTACTCGTGTCAAAAAGTCTCACTAAATTAGCGATATTTATTCGTAAAATCCTCTTAAATTCCAATGACAACTTAAATATTCCATCCGAAATATTTAAAATATATTTAATTTGCGAAATGCAATTAAATGTCATATCTCGTTCTCGATCAACGTTCATCGAATCCCGTTGGATTCATTCATAAAAGAATTTATTTGGTATAAATTTCTTTAATCTAAGGTCCAGAAAAATCACAACATATGTGAAATTTCTTTGTCAAAAATCTAATTCTAGGTCAAAACTGACCTCAGCAGGTACCCTTAAACAGGGGATGGTACCGCTAAATTTAACGGTACCGTCGGACCATTGTCAGCTGAGACAATTTATTTTGTTTTCAATCCTCACTTTTTCAAAAGCACTATCAAAACCCACTCGCTGTAGTCTTGAACTAGAACCGTCTCCTATCAGAATAGATTTTGCCTATCTTCTGATTCCTTAGCTTTTTCCCCTTTCACTTCCGCATGGTACTAAACACACCATATCTTTGGTTACTTTCGTATTCATTATCTTCTCAACTTATCTACACTTTTCAACCTTCGTTCTACACTACCAATGCTTCCACATCCCACTCATTTTCCACACACTTCAAGCCAAGAACCACTAGGATAAGTTGAGATAACCATTCTTAATCAACATAGATAACCTCACTAGAACCTTATCACTAACCCCACAACCTTGAAGATTTTATCTTCTTAACCCTTAGCATATTTTCACGTAATCACATGCCTCATCATATGAATGTTCTATGAATATTCACAATGATTGAGAAGAGCTACGTGACTTCAAAGGTGAAGTTTATTGTATGCTATCCACAACTTGTCATGACGTTACCAAGCTCATCACTTCCGTCAACGTTTGTTTTCCTCTTTATTTTTTTTAACACATCTTGTCCGGATGGTCATCGATTAAGGGGGAGCAAAAACACACTCATATAGTCTTTCAACAAACACTCTCAAGAACACACAAATGTGGTTCTTATTCCCTAGAAAACTTTCCTTTAGCTGCCCAGAACTAGGCTGCACAGGAAAATTCGTGACTTCCAGGTCAAGGTACCGTTAAATAGGCCAAGGTACCGTTAAATTTAAAGGTACCATGCAGTATTTAGTGGTACCGTGCCCTTGTTTGATGAATTTTCATTGTTTCCTCTAGATCCCTGCATCCCTAACTTCAAACATGCAAAATTTTGCAAACTCACATACACCTTAAGATTCCCTCATAGGACACTACCACCACATTTAATTCAAATCCCACAACTCTTTCCTATATAAGGCCTCACCATTGCAAGCTTATCTTGCATCTAATCTTCAAACCTCACATTAATATCATTTATCATCACACTCAACCCTTATAACTAAACTTCACTCTTGACAGTGATATTTAGTTTCAAAACCTTCAACCCTTATATCAATCCCACTCAAACCTTTTAGCTACACTTCACTCTTGACAGTGATAGTTAGTCTAAGAAGCTTCAACCCATCGATCATTACACTCAAACCTTACAACTATTCCTCACTTTGGATAGTGATAGTTAGTTCAATAACCTTCAATCCTCACAATCACACGAAACCCTTCATGCACCAAATTATCTCTAACACACAACTAGGATCATCGAAACTAGAAATCTACATTACCTCAACCCCGTTAGAGATATCCACCCACAATAATCCTGTTAGGATCACATGCACATTTTCTTTTTCTCTGTTGAAATATATCATGCATCTCATTGTCAGTGCAAACGATATATTAATCTAAACCGTCTTTTCCCACCTTTCCTCAAAGGTCAAATCCAACACTTCCCATCTTATGGAATCATTTTCATTCGCATCTAGGTGCTTATCGTTCACATTTTCATTTTTTTGGTATAACTTCTATCGAGTCTACTTTATGGCACGACTTGTCATAATAGTAATCATTTAGAGTATGTCTTATCAACAAACTATCCTTAACACCAATCATCTTAGGTAGATGATTATGTTGTTCAAAAGGTTTGTTAGAACTTGTCTTCCCAATGACAACTTGGAAGAAGTCATTTTGTGTGTCAGTCAACGAACAAATCTCGTTCTTGTTAGTGTGATTGATTGAACAATTACACCTTAGGTTGTCGGTCGGGTTATGACACTCAAGTGTCTTTGAATTGCAATATGCATTCATCTTTTTGTGTCGCTTAACTTTCTTAGGCTTTCTTTTTTTTCTTTATCCTTTTAGCACACTTTTGGGTTACTCACGTTTTAACATAGTTTAACCCTTGCATGTCTTACTATGTGTATTCTATCCCTATAATGTTGCTCCTATTCTTTTATATATTATGTTGCACGAAGCTAACCCTTGATGTAGGAAAAGCCTTTGTAAGAATTGATCCATGGATCCGCTAGATACTAAGGTAAATAAACAAGGGGATTCAATTACCATAGGGGAGCATTGAGCTTGGGGGAGCTCGGGAGTATTTGAATACATAGCACGAAGTCTTTCTAATAGTGGTGATAGAAGACTTCACTGGGATGATGCAAGCTCGCCTTTTTGGGAAGAAATGATACTAGTGTAATAAGGGGGAGTAGAGAGTGAATTCAAGGGAGAGCTCGAGGCAACTACCTTTTTGCTTCGACAAAAGGGGGAGAAGGGATTGTAAACAGGTAACTTTTACATTTTACTATGTGTTACGGTTTACATATTTGTCATCATCAAAAAGGGGGAGATTGTTAGTGCAAATAATACGATATTTAAACTAAACGATTTCTTTGGTTTTAATAATGACAAACATGTAACTTATAATGCATAACGTAAAATGTGTAAGTTACTTGTAAACACAAATCATCAATGCATACTTACATCAACATCTCTCGACGTCTCAAGTATGCTTCAACAGAGTCGTAGATTTTCATCCTGACGTAAATCACTCAAGGTATGAACAAACAAATTTAAACTTGACGGATGATCAAAGAAATAAATTTTTTGTTCTAAACTTCACATTTTTAATGTAACAAAACATTTTTTTCAAAAATACATTTTACAAATTAATTTTGAATTAAAAAGAAATGTTTTATTTTGAAAAATAAGTTTAAAAGTCCCAACAGCTATTTTCCCCCCCAAATCAACTCCAAACTTCCCCAAATAAACTTTTACCACTAAAGACAAAAAGTGGAGCGTTTTTGTCTGGCACGGTACCACGGTACCACTAAATTTAGTGGTATCGTGTGACATTTAGTGGTACCGTCCGTACGTAACGGCTAGTTTTTTCTTTGCCTATAAATAGTGGACCATTTTACACTTCCAACTTGATTTTTTCAGTTAGTTTTCTCTGGTCTAATCCTTTCTTACTTAGATCACTTTCTTTGATCATTTAGAGAGTCTTAGTTTGTTTAAGAGTGATCATTTCATCCAACCAAGAGATCACCTTCATTCCTCTACTAGGGCAAGAGAAGAACACATAGTATCACAAAGATACAAAGTGTTGTAGTTATAGTTAGTGCACTTGTAACACTTGTTACATACTTGTTGTATCCTTGCATACATCAAGTTCATTTTTCTTTTGAGAGTTTGTGAGAGTAGATCATTGTGATCTTGTCGAGATCTTGAAGATCTCTTATAGCTTGTGGGCTTGTGTGTTGATCAAGAAGATCAAGGGTAGATCGGGTAGATCGAGTCTAGTGAAAATAGATCATTGTGATCTTGTTGAGATATTGGAGATCTCTTATAGCTTGTGGGCTAGTGTGTTGGTCAAGTAGATCAAGGGTAGATCGAGTCAAGTGGGAGTAGATCATTGTGATCTTGTTGAGATCTTGGAGATCTCTTGTAGCTTATGGGCTTGTGTATTGATCAAGTGGATCAAGGGTAGATCGTGAGTAGATCGTGTGGATCGTGGTAGATTGGTACTAGCTAAGATTAGTACTCGACATTTAGCTTAGTGTCGGAAATAAGGATAAGCGACGTTGTACGGTTTTCTCCGCCTGAAGGGAGCTTGTTGATTAGTGAAGTAACTCTCGAGTTGGGTACTTGGGGAGTGGAGTAGGGCGAATAGGAGCTTCGTGACCGAACCACTATAAATCATCGCGTCCGGTTTGCGCCTTCTTACTTATCTCTTTACTTTTATTTTATTCTTTATTGCTTTATATTTATATTTACATTGCGTTTATGTTTGTGCGGCTTGTTGCTTATTGTTAGTGCAAATATTACGATATTTAAACTAAACGGTTTCTTCGGTTTTAATGATGACAAACATGTAACTTGTAATGCATAACGTAAAATGTGCAAGTTACTTGTAAACACAAATCATCAATGCATACTTCATCAACACCTCCCGACGTCTCAAGTATGCTTCAACGAAGTTGTAGATTTCCATCCCGACATAAATCACTCAAGGTATGGACAAACAAATCTACTACTTGACAAATGATCAAAGGATTTTATTTTTCTAAAACTTCACATTTTCAATGTGACAAAACATTTTTTTCAAAAATATATTTCACAAATTATTTTTGAATTAAAAAGAAATGTTTTATTTTGAAAAATATGTTTGAAAATCCCAACAGTCAAATTTCCCCCCAAAACAGCTCCAACTTCCCCAAATAAACCTTCCCCACTAAAGACAAAAAAGGGAGCGTCCAACGGCACCTTTAAGTATGGATGGATCCACTAAATTTAGTGGAGCCGTCGGGTATTTAGTGGAGCCGTGGGTCTGTAACGGTCAGATTTTCCCTTGCCTATAAATAATGGACCATTCCACACTTCCAATTTGATTTTTCCAGTCCTTTTTCTCTGGTCTTATCCCTCTTCACTTAGATAACTTTCTTTGATCATTTGGAGAGTCTTAGGTTGTTTAAGAGTGATCCAATCATCCACTCAAGTGATCCTCTTCATTCCTCTTGATTAGCAAGAGAAGAACACAAAGTATCCTAGATACAAAGTGTTGTCATCCCTCTTGATTAGCAAGAGAAGAACACAAAGTATCCTAGATACAAAGTGTTGTCATCCCTCTTGATTAGCAAGAGAAGAACACAAAGTATCCAAGTAGATACAAAGTGTTGTCATCCCTCTTGATTAGCAAGAGAAGAACACAAAGTATCCAAGTAGATACAAAATGTTGGAGTTGTTAGGTCTTGTAACATTTGTTACACTCTTGATTGTATCATAGAATACATCAAGATTACTTTTCTTTTGTGAGAGAGTGAGTCAAGATCATTGTGATCTTAAGAGATAGTGAAGATCTCTTGAAGCCATTGGGCTTGTGTGATTGATCATGTGGATCAAGGGTAGATCGGGTAGATCGTGGTAGATTGGTGCTAGCTAAGATTAGCACTCGACATCTAGCTTAGTGTCGGAAATAGGATAAGCGACGTGTATGGTGTAGATCGGGTAGATCGTGGTAGATTGGTGCTAGCTAAGATTAGCACTCGACATCTAGCTTAGTGTCGGAAAACAAGTTAAGCGACGTGTAACGGTTTTCTCCGCCTGAAGGGAGTTTGTTGATTAGTGAAGTAACTCTCGAGTTGGGTACTTGGGGAGTGGAGTAGGGCGAAGAGGAGCTTCGTGACCGAACCACTATAAATCACCGTGTCTGGTTTGCGCCTTCTAACTTATCTCTTTACTTTCATTTTATTCCTTATCGCTTTATGTTTATATTTGCATTGTGTTCATGCTTGTGTGGCTAGTTGCTTATGTTATGTATGTGTCATGGTTGATTGTGCTTGTG
Organism: Artemisia tridentata subsp. tridentata; assembly: GCA_021014915.2. Classification (NCBI taxonomy): domain Eukaryota; kingdom Viridiplantae; phylum Streptophyta; class Magnoliopsida; order Asterales; family Asteraceae; genus Artemisia; species Artemisia tridentata. Next base: position 343,536,728 of record CP139509.1, on the reverse strand, counting down.
TTGTAGTTTAATTTATTCATCCCTAGATGATACATAACCATTGTTGACACTTTTCATATTACGTCACACTTGATCGGTTATTTGATACAAAAAGTTTTAAGTTTTTAAAGGGAAACGTATTCACCCCCCTCTACGGTTTCCACAATTGGTACCAGAGCCACGTCGCTCAAATTTTTAAAACAAATGGTTTTCAAAATTGAGTACGATCCATGTATCAAATTACCTATGAAGGTGATAAAATATGAAAAGTATTTAGTTGCTTAATACTTACAAGTTTTGTTGTTAAGTATACTTTGTCATACTAGCTTGAAGGTTTTCTTAAACCAATAAAAGAATAGAGTCTTGAGTGTCTGGTCATGTTCTCCGTCGAGTCGCCGCACTAAAACTGTAAACTGAGTCAGAAAAGAGAACACGGTACCACTAAATATAGGACGGTACCATTATATTTAACGGTACCGTGGGTTATTTAATGGTACCGTGCCTCAGGCTGTCAGTTTTCTGTATTGGGTCATTTCCATAAATTCTTATAAAATCAACCATAAGTTCGTAGGAGTCGTGTCACTCATCATTTTAAACGAAGTTGAGTCTACTTTCATTTGAGAAATATTTTTATGAATTAGTTCTAAATGAAAGTATGATAAAGTCCTTGATTTTCAACTAAAGGTCTTCTGGTCATGCAGTTTGTGTAAATTTTTGGTCAAACTGAAAAAGGGTGATTCAACCTTTAAACCTTGACATGTTTTCAAAGTGCTCAGCAAAAAAAAAAAAAAAAAAAAAAAAAACTTTGAAATGGGAAGGAAACCAATTCATTTTCAAATAAAATCAAGCTTAGTATACATTGTTATACCTAATACACAAAATGACGATAAGTATCTTTGTGTGTTATGCTAAATGACTATATGTTTTTGTTTGTGTCTTAATATTGTTAGTTAATACTTTTGTATGCTTATTGTTATCTTTGTTAAGCTAATTTTATCTTTAAGCATAAGTGTCTTTCATGCCTAGTTGCCATGTGTCGAATATTAGCTTTTCGGCTTATGTGTCAATAGGACTTAGGCTAGACTTCTTGCACTAAGTTGCGTAATTGATTTTGCATTGCATATAGGCATCAACCATTTGTCTTGCATTTGTTGCAAGTTCTTAAAATGGTTTAGTAAGCTTCTTAGGAATAGAAACTAAGTTGGTATATCATGTGTGTCGAAAGATATTGTCTTACACAATTATTTTTCCAAAGGTTTAAGTGTAAAAAGTACATCATCCCAAAATACTTAACACTTTCATAAAATCCGTAACATGATCTCTAAAACATTACATCGTTTGTCTTGTTTGACCATGGGTTGTCTAAACAAGATAAAATGTCATTTTAATACATTAGTATTTAAGTAAAAGAAAATGTATTAAACTTGCATTAATCTAACACACATACAAAATGTTTTTAAACATTTAGTATTTTACGTATGTTGTATAAAAATAGTTAAGATAATTATTTTTATACTAATGAGGTGTCGAAAAACTAAAGGTATTATACTTAATAATATAAATAGTTTTTCTCAAATAAAAATTAATGACAATATCGAAGTAGTAACTTAATATGTCATTAACCTCACACATACAACTAGTACTAGAATAAATGGAACACACTCCTTAAATTTTTATTTTATTTTTAAAAGGAGTGATCGTGAGGGTCAAGAAAGATTTCGAGTACATATCAATTCATTATTCAAATTATGATTGATATCATCATCGAATCTAATTGACAAGTTTTCGAGAGTGGACATGAAATTGGAGTCATTATTTGTCCAGCTTCAATATAACATCAAAACATGATGAAATATATTATCTTGAATCTACATACTCAATCACACTCGATTGTTATGAAAATAATGACGTCCTCTCAAGACGAAAATAATATGCATCGGATCATAACTCACACTTGTGTTGAAGATGCTATGTTAAGTCTTGTTGTCCAATGGTTGTGTTCCTAACTTTAAACTAACATGTTTAAAAGATGCATAAAATACACAACCAAGTAGGATTGACAACTTGGATGTTTCATCCGAAATATACAAGTAATTTACATTGCAGTGCAATTAGTAAATGTGTCATTTCCGAAAAACCAAACAAGAGCAAACAAACAACATATGTAAACTTTGCTCATGAACAACTCAACACTCAAAGTCACATGTCTAGTAAAAGTGTCATACATAATATATGTAAGTCATCAATCTTTGAGAATATCACATGTATTTCTCTTATCAAAAGATTGACAAAGGATAACCTATATCCTATGCATCTCATTTTCTTTGTAACATGAATGGTTATGTTACAAGAGAATACATTGCATCATGTTAACAAATATAGGATATTAGAGTTGAATAATAACCTAATAGGACATGTGTCATTGCATAAACAAGTAAAATTGGTCATACATTAAAATACTTGTTTCACAAAGCATTCTTAAGAGTGATAAGTTTCCTCTTAGAAAAGCATACTTGTTGAAATAAACAGTATGTCTCATTTTAAATAAAACACTCACAAAATCTATTGAGGTAAGTAACCTCTACTAGATTCTTTCCTCAAGTTATGCAAAGGAGCATTCTTGAAACACACACAATGTAGTAGGTTCTACATTGTATCACATTAAAGTATCTCTTGGTTCTAGGAAACCAAATCATGTTAAAATAACATGTAACAACTCAACAAACAAAGATGTTGTCCAAGAGATCATAAAATACACCATCATCATCAAACAACCTTTAAATCTCAAACACGAAATTAAAACATCTCGCTTGCCTTTGTTAGGAGTTGTGTAAGACATGTCATTTTCTTAACCGACTTTCAAAGTATGGTTAATTGAGTCATATTAGGCCATGTATAGCAAAACAAGATAAAATCATATTTGCTATACTTCGATAGGCAAATATAGGAATTTAAATTCTTCTAACATGAGAATGACTACTGGAGAACCTATCGCACTAGAAATTCAATTTGACCTAACGGTTGGATTGCTTCCAGGAGAGAAGTTGGGTTCGTGTATAACCCGTAAAAATGGTCGTGTTTAGCCTTAATTGAGCACCACTAGTGATAGTCTCATACTCATTCTCTAACTTGAAAAACTTTCATTTCTACATTTGACTAGAGATAGTTTACATCGGTGAACTTTATCTCCCATTAGGATGTCATCTTGAACAAGTAGTAATTAGGATCTGCCTTAGTAAACCTAGATTGCTTGCATCCCACATACGTGTTTCAAAATGATAACATGTTCTCGTAAGATATGGCTAAATGTCTTCATGATCTTAAATGCTAAATGATTATCATGTTCTACATGATGCTTGCATTTATTCCATATGTGCATTTTACATGATTTACTTGTAAAGTTTGCACCCACACTATGTCCTTTTGACACATTAGGAATTAGGTATGCCCATCACTATGAACCCTTAGAAGTCATAGAGCCATACACTAGTGTCAAAACCCATAGGTCAAAGTAGTCGCGAAGTTACCCTAATTCCCAGTCATCACTTCGCCTTCTTCCAAGTAATACACCCTTTTGTCATGGGAAGGTTAGGAACAAACCTAGTAGAACTCGGAGTAGGGTTGGCAACTTAAATATTTCATCCAAAATATTCAAGTAAGTTTAACTTGCGATCGCAATTGTTAAATGTCATATCCGAAACATCATACTCAAGCCTTTTAACAACATATGTTAAAACGCTCATCCAAAGGACTCACGAGTTACTATATAAGTAATTAGTAGTTCCTTTCATCCTCGTGTGAATATACACGTCTTAAGATCCCAAACCCTGCTGCAAATCAGCACCATAGGCCTAGCTTTACATCTTTCAAAACCCCATGAAACACTCACGTGCGAAGCACATAGAAACCCTTAAATCAACCAAACCTCTCAACCGAGAATCCCCTTACCATCTCCGTCTAGGTCTAGGAATGATGGAACATTTTCCATAAAACTTATGACTTTTTAGATATTTCACTGGAAATATCAAGTCATTCCCTCGATCTCCTCCCATGACTGTTAGATATTTCACTGGAAATGTCAAGTCATATCCTGTGTCTCGTCTGATGACTTTTTAAATATTTCACTGGAAATATTAAGTCATCTTTCACATCGCTCTAATGACTACCTATGTATTTCCTCGGAAATATAAAAGTCATTTCTTCTCGTCCAGTACCGGTCAAAGAATTTATTAGGTATAAATTCTCTCCTCGTGTCGAATGCGAATATTTATTCGTAAAATCCTCTTAAACTCCAATGACAACTTAAATATTTCATCCGAAGTATTTAAAGTATATTTAATTTGCGAAATGCAATTAAATGTCATTTCTCGTGTCGAAAAGTCTCACTAAATCAGCGAGATTTATTCGTGAAATCCTCTTAAACTCCAATGACAACTTAAATATTTCATCCGAAATATTTAAAGTATATTTAATTCGCAAAATGCGATTAAATGTCATTTCTCATTCTCGATGAACGTTCATCGAATCCCGTTGGAGTCATTCATAAAAGAATTTATTCGGTATAAATTCTTTTAATCTAAAGTCCAGAAAAATCACAACATATGTGAATTTTCTTTGTCAAAAATCTTGCTTTCAATTCTCACTAACACCATCAAAACCCACTCGATGTAGTCTTGAACCTAAAACCGTCTCCTATCAGAATAGATTGTATCTATCATCTGATTCCTTAGCCTTTTCCCTCCCACTTCCGCATGGTACTAAACACTACCAATGCTTCCGCATCCCACTCACCTTCCACACACCTCAAGCGAAAAACCGCTAGGATAAGTTGAGATAACCCCACTAGAACCTTGTCACCAACCTCACAACCCTGAATATTTTATATTCTTAACCCTTAGGATATCTCCTAGTAATCGCATGCCTCATCATAATATTCTATGAATATTCACAATGATTGAGAAGAGCTACGTGACTTCAAAGGTGAAGTTTATCGTATGCTATCCACCACTTGTCATGACGTTACTAAGCTCATCGCTTTCGTCAACGTTTGTTTTCCTCTTTATCTTTTACATCTTGTCTGGATGGTCATAGATTGAGGGGGAGCGAAAACACACTCATATAGTCTTTCACCAAACACTCTCAAGAACACACAAATGTGGTTCTTATTCCCTAGGAAACTTCCATTTAGTTGCCCAGAACTAGGCTGCACAGGAAAATTCGTGACTTCCAGGTCACGGTACCGTTAAATAGGCCAAGGTACCATTAAATTTAACGGTACCATGTGGTATTTAGTGGTACCGTGCCTATGTTTGACGAATTTTCACTGTTTCCTTTAGATCCCTGCATCCCTAACCTCAAACCTGAAATTTTTTGCAAACTCACATACACCCTAGGATTCTTTCACTACACCATAGGACTCTACCACCAACTTTTAGTTTGAATCCCACAACCCTTGCCTATAGAAGGCCTCACTATTGCAAGCTTATCTTGCATCATCACACTCAACCCTCATAGCTACACTTCACTCTTGACAGTGATAGTTAGTCTAAGAACCTTAACCCATAGATCATCACACTCACACCTTACAACCTTCAACTCATCACTCATCACACTCAAACCTTACAACAACCTTCAATCCTCACAAACACATGAAACCCTTCATGCACCAAATTATCTCTAACACACAACTAGGATCATCCAACCTAGAAACCTAGAACTTCGTTACTTTAACCCCGTTAGAGATATCCACCAACAATCCTGTTAGGATCACATACACCTTTTCTTTTTCCCTTTTGAAATATATCATGCATCTCATTGTCAATGCAAACGATATATTAACCTAAACCATCCTTTCCCACCTTTCCTCAAAGGGCAAAACCAACATCTCCAACCACATCATCTTCATCCTCCACCTTTAGGATTCCTACACCCTTACCTCCACCAAGTCCACCACAACCTTTAGCTATCACACTAACCCTATCACCATCAAACCTCTTTGGACTTGGCACTAACACATCATCCTTATCACTATCACCATCACCACAACCACTAATGGGTCATCCCATTACTTATCCCCTACAACCACATAACCCAAGTTGTCCTTGTTGTCACCACAACCAACACTCTCCCACCTTATGGAATCATTTAGGTATAACCTCTATCAAGTCTACTTTATGGCACGACTTGTCATAATAGTAATCATTTAGAGTATGTCTTATCAACAAACTATCCTTAACATCAATCATCTTAGGTAGATGATTATGTTGTTAAAAAGGTTTGTTAGAACTTTCCTCCCAATGACAACTTGGAATAAGTCATTTAGTGCGTCAGTCAATGAACGAATCTCGTTCTTGATTAGTGTGATTGAGTGAACAATTTCACCTTAGGTTCTCGGTCGGGTTGTGACACTTACGTGTTAACATAGTTTAACCCATGCATGTCTTGCTATGTGTATTCTATCCCTATAATGTTGCTCCTATACTGTTATATATTATGCTGCACGAAGCTAACCCTTGATGTAGGAAAAGCCTTTGTAAGAATTTGATCCATGGATCCGCTAGATACTAAGGTAAATAAACAAGGGGTTTAAGTCACCATAGGGGAGCATTGAGCCAGGGGGAGCTCGAGAGTATTTGAATACATAGCATGGAGTCGTCTTCACAAGTGTTGATAGAAGGCTTCACTAGGATGATGCAAACTCGCCTTTCTAGGAAGAAAGGAATGTAGTTCAATAAAGGGGAGTAGGGAATGAATTCAAGGGAGCGCTCGAGGCAACTACCTTTTTGATTCGACAAAAGGGGGAGAAGGGGAGTGTAAACAGGTAACTTTTATATTTTACTATGTGTTACGGTTTACATATTTGTCATCATCAAAAAGGGGGAGATTGTTAGTGCAAATATTACGATATTTAAACTAAACGGTTTCTTCGGTTTTAATGATGACAAACATGTAACTTGTAATGCATAACGTAAAATGTGCAAGTTACTTGTAAACACAAATCATCAATGCATACTTCATCAACACCTCCCGACGTCTCAAGTATGCTTCAACGAAGTCGTAGATTTCCATCCCGACATAAATCACTCAAGGTATGGACAAACAAATCTACTACTTGACAAATGATCAATGGATTTTATTTTTCTAAAACTTCACATTTTCAATGTGACAAAACATTTTTTTCAAAAATATATTTCACAAATTATTTTTGAATTAAAAAGAAATGTTTTATTTTGAAAAATATGTTTGAAAATCCCAACAGTCAAATTTCCCCCCAAAACAGCTCCAACTTCACCAAATAAACCTTCCCCACTAAAGACAAAAAAGGGAGCGTCCAACGGCACCTTTAAGTATGGACGGCTCCACTAAATTTAGTGGAGCCGTCGGGTATTTAGTGGAGCCGTGGGTCTGTAACGGTCAGATTTTTCCTTGCCTATAAATAATGGACCATTCCACACTTCCAACTTGATTTTTCCAGTCCTTTTTCTCTGGTCTTATCCCTCTTCACTTAGATAACTTTCTTTGATCATTTGGAGAGTCTTAGGTTGTTTAAGAGTGATCCAATCATCCACTCAAGTGATCCTCTTCATTCCTATTGATTAGCAAGAGAAGAACACAAAGTATCCTAGATACAAAGTGTTGTCATCCCTCTTGATTAGCAAGAGAAGAACACAAAGTATCCTAGATACAAAGTGTTGTCATCCCTCTTGGTTAGCAAGAGAAGAACACAAAGTATCCAAGTAGATACAAAGTGTTGTCATCCCTCTTGATTAGCAAGAGAAGAACACAAAGTATCCAAGTAGATACAAAGTGTTGGAGTTGTTAGGTCTTGTAACATTTGTTACACTCTTGATTGTATCATAGAATACATCAAGATTACTTTTCTTTTGTGAGAGAGTGAGTCAAGATCATTGTGATCTTAAGAGATAGTAAAGATCTCTTGAAGCCATTAGGCTTGTGTGATTGATCATGTGGATCAAGGGTAGATCGGGTAGATCGTGGTAGATTGGTGCTAGCTAAGATTAGCACTCGACATCTAGCTTAGTGTCGGAAATAGGATAAGCGACGTGTATGGTGTAGATCGGGTAGATCGTGGTAGATTGGTGCTAGCTAAGATTAGCACTCGACATCTAGCTTAGTGTCAGAAAACAAGTTAAGCGACGTGTAACGGTTTTCTCCGCCTGAAGGGAGTTTGTTGATTAGTGAAGTAACTCTCGAGTTGGGTACTCGGGGAGTGGAGTAGGGCGAAGAGGAGCTTCGTGACCGAACCACTATAAATCACCGTGTCTGGTTTGTGCCTTCTAACTTATCTCTTTACTTTCATTTTATTCCTTATCGCTTTATGTTTATATTTGCATTGTGTTCATGCTTGTGTGGCTAGTTGCTTATGTTATGTATGTGTCATGGTTGATTGTGCTTGTGTTGTAGTTTAATTTATTCATCCCTAGATGATACATAACCATTGTTGACACTTTTCAGATTACGTCACACTTGATCGGTTATTTGATACAAAAAGTTTTAAGTTTTTAAAGGGAAACGTATTCACCCCCCTTTACGGTTTCCACACTTATGTTATGTTGATTATGTTTGTGTCATGGTTTGATTGTGCTTGTGTTGTAGTTTACTTTATACCATCTCTAGATGTTATATGATCATTGTTGACACTTTTCATATTACGTCACACTTGATCGGGTGTTTGATACAAAAAGTTTTTAAGTTTTTAAATGGAAACGTATTCACCCCACCCCCCCCTCTACGGTTTCCACACACATAATGTATTCATTTGTTGTGCCATTTGAATGTCTTCAATTCCAGATTTATGACAATATAGAACTAACATTTCAGACCAATTGTTTGAATTAGCCTCAATTCTAAGCTGATCACACCTAGGAAGCCGATAAGTCAAGAAGAGTTTATCCAAATTATTTTTGTTTTCAGCTCATAAAAAAAATTCTAATATTAGATATACAAGATTTGATAACATGTCAAATGGGTGGGTGGGTAAGTTAAGCTTCTTGTCTGAGTTAAACTATGCACGTACCTTCGATAGTAAACATGATTTTGATTAAATGACAGTGTGGGGTAGATGTAACCACAAATGCTAGGGTGCTCCTCAAGTCATCTAAGCGTTCTTTTCACAAATATATCAACAGCACGCCTCTTGTGGCTGCTGTTGTTAGCAGACAATTCTCAGTTGTTTGTCTCATGTTTCAGGTAACTTTGTTTAGTTTAAATTACAATTATTGCTTATAATATGGACATATATTATCATGTTATCATGCATGATGTAGAACTGGTATTTGGCTTATAATTGTAAACAAGTCCAAAACTATTTTATTGTCTAAAATGGTTTCGTTTAAAGCAGTGGATAATAATTTCATAGGAGATAGGCTAAACATGCTAGATGGTTAGGTGATATGCATACCACGTGAAGTCAAACTAAGTTTTCTTATCGACTACTATTACTTTTTCATTCATGATTTGGCATGGTAATTAACTATGATCGATGCCTTCTAGGAACAATGGAGGATTGGGATAACATTATTATTTTACAACATTGTGATTAGTTTGAATAAGTGGTTTGTATATACTGTTATGACTATGGATCTTTTGTTCGATTGTCGTCTTTTTCTTTTTGTAATGTGAATTAGGCATGTATGTGGTGGTTTGATATTTGGAGTCGCAATGTAATCCAAAGCCATTAATCCTGCCATATGAGTCTTGGTAGCTGAGCCTAAAGGATACACGGTCAATGGGTGAAGCAATTGGAACGTCATTTAAAGTCTATTATTTATAGTCAACCAAATTCATCATCCATAAAAGAATGTATAAACTGATCACTAATTATTAGGAAATCTGTGTTGCTTTTGTTATAAAATATGCTTCCAACTGATCTACCCTCAGCACGGAAGAGAGTTATATCATTTACTGACTTTCTTCCAACATTATTCAACTTCTTCGCTTATGTGGACAGGACTTTTTTTCGTAGACACGCAACATTATCTGATGACTTATCCAATATGGGGGAGGTGGTTCATCCCACACCAACCCGAGACCTGCTGGTGTGATTAAAATAAAAAAAGGTCAAGCCAAGTGTTCACCATTTATACTTTTCTATTATTTGCATCAATTCATTCAAATGATGCAACTATTTTAACCTCACCTTCTGATATATTCAATGATCTAACAGAGATGGGTGGTGTTGTCATCTTCGAATGATGCGCACGCGTTTGCTGAAGAAATCTTCCAAAAGGGTTGAGCGCAACGCATGTGGAACACCGCTAATAACAGTCGAAAAGGCTGTAAAAGCAATAAGCTGGAACATGCATTAAAAACCATTAGAGCAACAAAGGTACGCAAAAACATTCATTCCACAGAATTAGTGTATTCAGTGTAGTACATTCTATGAGTTTCGATTTCATAAGCCAAGCCTTTTGCCTTATTTTTCAGCTTATGCCCTATTTTTCAAGTGTTTCGTTGATTTCAGGCTGTGTAATTCAAACAATACGCCAGTAGGTAGATTAGCGAGCACTGCCAACATTAGACTTTTCAGGAGTTATAGGTATACAATGGACACTTTTTGAGTTTTTATTTTGGCACGTTTTGTAAAATAAAAATTCGGACTTGAAAACTGTCAACTCCATAGGTATGAGAAAAATGCCGAAAAATGTCCCTAGCAGTTCTTGGATCATAGTAATTCGCTGTGCTCATCAGCCTCAGGCGAGCGAAGTCGCAACTTTTGTTTCTGTGGAACGATTGCATTGTTGGTGTTAGTTCTTTCTCCTTTTTTGAATACCACATGATTTGTGAATCATCTATATTTATATACTGCCGGATGTTACTATCTTAGGTATGAAAAACCAGGTGCTAGCAAACACTTTTGCTTCGTACAGTGTCATGTGCGCACACCTGCCCCCATGCCAGGTCATCCAAATGCTAATTTCTATGGCGGTTTGGAAATAGCGTTTCATCATCTATTTAATAGCGTTCTTTCTCTTTTTTTTTACCTATGCAGGACTTTTGTTGGACAGAAATAGGTTGACGCAGAATGTAATCGTGCCTCTGAGGGATCAGAATAAGTGCACACGATCATCAGTCGCAAGCAAGTGGTTACATACCTTGCGCTGGTCTTAAGTTAATGCTACTTTAATTGTAGTTTTATCCCCTTTTAAATAGTGCAACTGTTATAGAATTCCTTATTTTAACCCACTGGCAGCTGCTACTTTTGTAGGTGCGCACGGACAAAGAACGACGGGTTATTCCAGTTCACATTCAAATGATGGCCACGCACAGGAAACCAGGACACTAGGCAAACACATTTAGGCATACAAGGTTATGCAACTACTCCCTGATAACATGTTTGCAGCCATGATTTTTGTGTTTTTGACATGACTTAGAGCCGTACTTGGACTATGTTGTGTTATTTTTTTTCCTCTTTTAGTCTATGAAACCAACTATGTTCCAATCAAACGTGGCAGTCGTGTTATTCTGATGATTAATGGGTATATACTCTCTTTTGGTTCTTCTTTATTCAAATGTGCTATCTTGCCATGAATTTGCAACATTAACATTTTAAGGGAAGACAAGAGTTACGTTGTACTTATAATACTTTTTCAGTACACTATAATGTGAAGTTTATGTCATTCTTTTGTATAATATGAGTATATATTGGTTTTTGCATACTACAAAGCTTATTTCATTGGTTTTTATATGTGCATACCATTATATTTTGTATAATTCGCAATTAGTGACATTTGCTTGCGGTTTCTTGATTTGATTCATGAACTGAAAATACTCAAATCTTGATTTTTAGGTTCTGAAGAATCTTGGAATATAAGTGAAGATGCAAAGGAATGCTTTGAGTTTTAAGGGCGGTTTGGATATGCTATTCACGAAGTTGTTGCCGATGATATGCCCTTTTTCTAATGCCGCTGATAATTTGGGCATGTTGTATTCTCCCTTTTCGTTAGTATCTGATAGCCTCAATTTCAGTGTTCATGTGCTAACATTGTATTTCTCTCATTTTTTTTATCTCAGATAGTTTGCCAATGAATCGAATGCCTTTTACTTATGCAACGAGTACCGTTACTCAGCGTCTTTCGAACAGTAAAGGAGCAAGTCGGTATACACCTGATGTCTTATCGATTGATAAAGGGAAGCGAAAGCTACACGATGCTGAAGAACGTCTTACCAGCCGTTTGGGCATTTTTTTATAAACCAGTACTATTTTTATGTTTTATTAATCTTCTTTTCGGTTTTTTTTAACGATATTATTCTTCTTTTTGGTAACAACTTTGGTTGGAAATTTAGACATCCATTTGTATCTAACAGCGATTTTATGTGTATTGCAGCTCATGTTGATTCACCACGTGGAAGGTGTACATTATAACGGTCACCCTACTGCATACGGTATTCGGGATGCTTCTGAAAGGATTCCTGCCACTACTCACACTTGCTATGCACGTAAAACTGATTTACCCGAAGGTACTGTCTATTATTTTTTTGAATGTTGAAATCTTCCGCCCTTAAGATGTATTTTGCTATGTGTAATTTCTTTTCACTTGCTACTTCTAAAAATCTGCAGGTAGATCTCTGTGAACCAATAGCCCGTGTGATAATCGTGAATTGCCAGACCTACATGTCGACACTAACTGTGCACTGACACCTTATGCAGTTAAGTCGTTGCCATGTTTTATTTGTCAAAGGGGTTTGCCATTAGATATGTCGCCTTTTGTATTCGGCTTATACCTTTGGAACAATTATTCTGACATGTGACACTAACTTATTGCCCATGATCATTGCTGCAGTTGAACCTGATCTGACTAATACCGATGCTCTCTTTGCAGATGAGACCTTTAAGCTGTATGCTCTCTATGGCCCAAATACAAATGGATCTCAGTTCTTCAAGCGTCAACCTCATCTTGATGGGTAACTTATAACCATATCTTATTTTTCCTTTATCTGGGTTGCCCTCGAATGTGGATTGTGCCAGTTTCTGTCGACGGTTTAGGTTATGCTATATCTTCAGTGTGTCAAATGAGTTGAAACTTGTCAATGCATACCATCTGATAAACTATTATATTTTGGATATTTGTTTTCTTTGACTATAAGGCCAACCCAACTGATTATCCTACTATCATGATTTGAAACGATCAAGGTACATGTTTCAAGAAGGGTTTTATATGCAGTGATGCAAATTCCAATAGTACATTGAATGATCAAGGTACATGTTTCCAGAAGACTTTATCTTCTTTTCCTTTTTTCCCCACATCAACTTGGTGTATCAGGCCCAATTTTTACCCATTTTCATAAATTGTGAAGTTATATGAACCTTGACTGATACAGGGTCTTGGCAGGCATTCAGACTCGGCATGTGGTTTCGGCCTGAGGCTGTGAGAAACAAAGGCTGGAACCCAACAATTCTTGGTTAGATCTCAAATTCGAGTATCAATTTTCCGTTGTTTTAGTTTTTAATTTGATAGGTTTTGTTAGATGAACTTTGTTGTTTAGTAAGGGTCAACTATGCATATGTGTGTGTCTATATGCATGATGCAAATGTAAGGTGTGTTTGTCGTGAGATCTATGATAAACCTCAAAACTGACCAAATGTGGCATATATGATGAAGTATGGATTAACCTTTAGTTCTTTACGCACTGTGGGACAACCATTTTTGCTGATATGTCTTCTGGATGTTTCCGTTCTCTTTAGTGTGTTAGATCGTAGTAACTGAAGGGGGTGTATATTAGGCTTTGATTGAAATAGCATTTGATGTATTTGGGGTTCTAACTGACACTTTATCTTGCTTATAAGGGGCCTTGAGCTGATTCGATGAGGTGGATATACTTAGATAGGAAAATATTCAACTTTTGTGATATGTATCCTCAAAATAAGTGAATAAGCTTTTTAAAAATGAAACACAATGCCTGCACAAATATTCCCCAGGTGCATTGGTGCAGTCTTTGCATGTTTGGACATAAGAGGAGACCAACTAATCATTAAAAATTTATCATTAGTTTTTGTAATTACGTCAAGTGTTAGCAATAACTAAAAATTAAAGCACCCATAGAGGTATTTTATCTTCTGTGTATTACATGCATGTTGTCTAAGTGTGTGTTTTATTTCAGGGAATGGCAAAAAAGTTTGTGTAAAATAAATGAATTGAGCTTTGACTGTACCGATATGGCGAGAAAAATATTACATTTGTGAATATGATTTAGTATTATTTCCTGTATCTATTTCCATTGTGTATATTTTTAACATGTAGATGAGGTTTTTTGATATTCAAATGAGACTTTGTATGTGTTTGTAACTTTGTATACAGTAGTATTAAAATTTTATGATTTCATAATTATTACTCTCTTTTATAATACTTTTTTAATAAACTATGTGGATGTTAGTGTATGTAAACGACACGTTTCTTAAAAAATGGAGGATATATTTGTAAGATTTGTGGTTGGACCTTTGGCAAGTTACGGTGCCACTCTATCATCGTGTGATGTAGGGAAGTATTCTTGCATTGCAGGTGAGCAAAACAACTTAAAGTTGCTTAAGAAAATCATCTGTCATGGAGGAGATGTCACCAGTGCTAGAAGTGATGGATACATGACTCTTAATGCTTCAGTATGTGAGGGTAACATCGAGATAGTGAAGTTCCTACTAGACAAAGGAGCCAACATTGATCAACAAGATCATCAAGGTTGGACCCCTCGAGACTTGGCCTACCAACAAGGACATGAAGATATAAGGAATCTCTTATTGACCGTTAAGTTCACAGAAAACCATTAATAAAAAACGAAAACTTCATGTCGTTTTTCATTATCCGCCACTGAATCATGTTCGTGTTCGTGAGGTACATTGCACCCACCCGTTTCAATGTGAATTCGGTATCAAATTTCATAACAAAGAGACACAATAATAATCGATAGTATTTTGCTCAATTGATTAGCATGGTCTAGAGAAGTTCAATTCTGCAGATACACAATCAAGCTCACAGGTATGTCTATATTCCTTATCACAGAAATCAGCACTTGCGCATGGACAAAGTCAATAGAGTGTGAAGTATTCTTCATTATTCAAACAACAATTAACTTTCTCTTAAAATTTTACAACCGTAAACCAATAGCCTAACAAAATAAAATGAAATCGGGGTCCTTAAAAATAATTTTACGTTAACTAACACCATCAAAATTATAATTACAAGTCATGCCCGCCCATCGAATTATCGATAAACCCACCTTTTGCAATTCATAATACCTCATACGAATTATGTGCATTATATCTTTTGAAAAAAAAAAAACCAGTTTACTATCACATTTAAAAATAGTAAGAATTATCTTAAGCCATTATTATTTTAAAATGGCGTTTTAATTTAAAATAATACAAACAATCAAACACTCAAACAATCAAACAATCAAAATTTCAAATAAAAAACATTACAAAATAATATAATAAAAAAAAAAAAAAAAAAAAAAAACCACATAAGATCATTATAATACCTGGGAAAAGGGAAATGTATCACGGTCCAAAAACAAAACGAACTCCAAAGGCAATTCTATACAAACATAAACCAACATATGTTAATTATAACTATACAATATAGCTGATATCCGTAAATGAATAAATAAAGTTATAACTATAAAAGACAACTGATATCCTTACATGACTAAGTTAAAATTTAAATCAACTCATACTAAATATTACATAAATAACAATAGCATAACCATATTTACGTAAATTACAAGTCATGCCCGCCCATCGGGCGGGCTTTGACACTAGTGTGTGTGTATATATATATATATATATATATATATATATATATATATATATATATATGTGTATATATATATATATATATATATATATATATATTTGGCCACATGCATATCATGAAACAAGGTACCCTTATGTCCTTTGCCTTATTGTCATCATACATCTATTGAAAAAAAGATTTGGCATACACCATACCTGCCAAAAATGCACAATAATTTTGTTTATATCCATTATAGGCATTGAACATAGTTACAACTATTGTACTATTACTCTCTTCAATTCGTCCATACTATCATCCAAAAGAACCCAGAATTATTGCTTTGGAGGGTTTAAAAGTTTCCAAAAATAATAGAGTCCCTACTGTTTATTTCATAATGCACAACTTAATAATTGTAGATGCATAATATAATCTGAACGATAGACACATATTAAATGGTTACCTATGGACGGATGACTATTGCTGCTTAAATCAAAAAGAAAAAAAATAAGGTGTCGACAATGGAAATGCTATATATATCAGATACATACCTTTTCCGGAAAATTGAACCATGCTTTTGGAAAATGTACTTATAAAAAAAATGTATAATAAGAATAATTTGCCTTTATTTTACGAATTCACTAAATGCGTACAATGGAAATGGTATATATACATGTGAATAGGACCGTTTCCCGTTATTGTTGAATACAAATTTCTTTTTCTAATTCTCATTTAAAGATTACTTCCGCCTAGATTGATTGCTACTGGGCAGAGTATGAAAGATCTTTTAGATGCACAAATCCCTCCGGGAGGGCGATTCGGACGTGGGCATAAGGGCCTTTATGACACAATTAAGAATTCAATTCATTTTCAATTAGGCCTTGCTGTAGCTTATTTAGGGGTTATTACTTCTTTGGTAGCTCAACACACTCTGGGCGTGATGATTAAATGTAAATGTCAACAAAAAGATGTTTAGAGGCTGATATGTATCTTGGCTAGGCAATCCGGATGGTAATTGCTACTTGAAAAGTTGGCATTTGCAACTGTCATTGCAGCCATGGCTTATTAGCCCATGATGATCTGAATACAACATATCTGAGCCTACCTTAAAAGTATCGATTTCATTTTTGTGGTCGTTTAATTACTGGTAGAAATAACGGAGGCCGTGATGATGAAATGTAAATGTGAGCAAAATTATGTTTAGAGGCTGATATGTCTCTTGGCTAGGCAATCCGGATGGTACTTGCTACTTGAAAAGGTGGCATTTGCAACTGTGATTGCAGCCATGGCTTATTAGCCCATGATGATCTCAATACAACATATATGAGCCTCCTTTAAAAATACCGGTTTCATTTTTGTGGTGATTTAAAACATTGTCGTTTTACCGGCTAAACTCGGTTTAAAATAATGTTTATTGTTGTGGGCCAAGTTTTATGGCGAGGGCATTATGTTGGCCTTAGGTAGCGTTTATGCTAACGCAGCAATCGCCGCTTTTCTGGGTTTGCAGCTGGAAGGGTTCCTACTTTGGGCAAATTTGATCTGCTATGTCAAGTGGTTCTTCTGGGTTTTTTTTGATTTTTTTTTCTTTTCCTGGGTTCAATGTATAAGTTTAACAATGTGTATGGTGTAGATTTTTTTAGTTACTGTATTCAGGAAGCTTCATTGTCAGAAGAAGGACATGATTAGTGTACACATGTATGGTTTACACTGTATATCGGTATAAGTAAGCATGATTTACCTCACTAATTTCGAAGGCATGTGTATTAAGGAGGTGCTTAACAAGCAGCATGCGTGAACAGTAATTTTTTTCCTTGCAATGAGGCAATCATGCGTGGCCACAATGGCTCCCTACATAGCAATTGTGATTGCAGCCATGGCCTATTGGCCAATGATGATTTGAATACATCATATCTGAGCCTCCTTTAAAAATATCGGTTTCATTTTTGTGGTGATTTAAAACGTTGTCGTTTTACCGGCTAAACTCGGATTAAAATAATGTTTATTGTTGTGGCCTAAGTTTCGCTGCGAGGGCTTATGTTGGCCTTACGCAGCGTTTATGCTAACGCAGCAATTGGCGATTTTCTGCCTTTGTTATGTTTGTCCTGTTAAGGGTCTGAGATGAATGTTTGTGGGTTCGGAAAAACTTGACAGTGTCCGTATATTGGCGGGGCAACATCGTATGTTGCAGCCATGCCGGGTGTGTCCTGTTGATGCACACGTTACTTTTTAATGTACTAACCTGTCATGAATTGCTGCATAATGTGGAACGACGCCAGACTGCAAGTTAAGTTTCAATAGCATACCGAAATTATGTTTTCGTTTGTATGTTTTAAGATTATTCACACAATCGCTTTTCTCCATGGCTTTGCAGGGATACTCATACTCAATTGGTGTTCGAGTTACAGGTAGTATTTTGACGGAGTTGCAAAAGGTAACTGTCATTGTTGTTATGTATGTTATTACCTGTATGTGAAGATGGGATTATTTGACAGTTTTATTTGTAGTAACCTTTAGTAATTCGTTTGTCACAGGTTTTGATTTTGCTGAGAATGGAAGAATGGAATTGTACCAAATTCTGGAATGGTGTTAAGGCAAATATATTAACAGAAGGTGAAACTGACTTTGTTAAATAAAGTTAATCAATGTTTCGTATAAAAAATTGAAAAGGTGGCATTTGCAATTGTGATTGCAGCTATGGCTTATTAGCCCATGATGATTTGAATATAACATATCTGAGCCTCCTTTAAAAATATCGGTTTCATTTTTGTGATCATTTATTTACTGGTTGAAATAACGGAGGCCGTGATGATGAAATGTAAATGTCAGCAAAATGATGTTTAGAGGCTGATATGTATCTTGGCTAGGCAATCCGGATGGTACTTGCTACTTGAAAAGGTGGCATTTGCAACTGTGATTGCATCCATGCCTTATTAGCCCATGATGATCTGAATACAACATATCTGAGCCTCCTTTAAAAATATCAGTTTGAGTTTTGTGGTGATATAAAACGTTGTCGTTTTACCGGCTAAACTCCGTTTAAAATAATGTTTGTTGTTGTGGGCCAAGTATTGCCGCGAGGGCTTATGTTGGCCTTAGGCAGCGTTTATGCTAACGCAACAATTGCCGTTTTTTCTGCCTGTTAAGGGTCTGAGATGAATGTTTGTGGGTTCGGCAAAATTTGAGAGTGTCCGTATCTTGGTGGGCCAACATGGTATGTTTGCAGTCATGGCGGGTATGTCCTGTTGATGCACGTGTTACTTTTTAATGTAGTAAGCTGTGATGCATTGCTGCATAATGTGGAAGGATGGCAGACTGCAAGTTAAGTTTCAATAGCGTACCCAAATTATGTTTTCGTTTGTATGTTTTAAGATTATTCACACATTCGCTTTTCTCCACGTCTTTGCAGGGATATGCATACTCAATTTTTCCGGCTGTCTCCATACCGATCCATCTATGAATGAGAAATGTTGATGTTATGTTTGCTGTTAGTGTTATGTGCTGCTGGCTTTTTCAGATTGTGTGACAATTATAATTATGGATGACTCTTTTGTAACAACTATTCTTCTTATCACACCATTGTTGCTCAGCTTATATTATTTCTTTGTCAATAAAGTTAGATTATATAGTTTATTTTCAAGTGACTATTGAATAATCAACCCTGTATCAGATACAATTAATTTTGCCATATTAATTACTTGCACTTGCTTAGAGTTGTAACTCTCAAAATTTTATTCGTATAACTTTGTTTCGTAAGTACCATCTTTCTTTCTCATTTTTCTTTTGCTTTCGAAGACGGGCACCACATACGCGTCACTTTAACTTGCTACGTACCTAATTGTCATACTCATATGTGTTATTTTCGCACGCATATACATCAAAAATTTAAGTTGTACTTTGCGTAAATATTTTAACATAAACACGTCCGCCCCGTAGCAACGCGCGGACAATCCCCTTGTTCACTCTAAAATCAATAATAAACGATAAACTCTCACTCATTTGATAAGCTAATCACTCAATCCAAATCCATATTTTATTATTATTTTATATTTCATCATCATCATCATCATTTAAATATATTCACGAATCTTCGGTGACCCTTTTGTCCACTTGTCACACAAAACATTTGATCAAATCATTAATTAAGAAAAACCAAACCAAAAAAATGGCTCAGCAACATGAAGACGAACCAGTTCCAATCTACTCAACACTTGACGAGGTTTATGGTGATGGATCACAGCTTGAAGAAGCTCAGCTTCGGTTTAATGTTCTTAATGCCAAGTTTAAGGATGTTTTTGGTTCTGTTCCTCATGTTTATGCTCGTGCTCCTGGTTAGTTAGTTTGTTTACAATGTTCTTGATTTCTTGAATTATGGGTGTTTTTGTGATATGGTTATGCTGGATTTTAGTTATTTTGTAAGTTTTAGTTTGATGTATTATGTGATCCGTGTTTCTTGATATGAATTTTAGAGGATCAAAGTGTTTCTAGTGTTTTACGGAATTGCGTAAAAGGGTTTTTGAGTTTGAAATAGAATTTGGCAAAATTAGATGTTAGGAGTAGCTGTTTTTTTTATAAATGTGTTTTGGTAACGTAATTCGTTGTATGTGTAATTATAAAGTGTAAAGACGAAAAAGCTAAACGCTTTTTCAACTAGCATGTGAGAAATAGTGTTTAGGAAAGAAAAGATAAATGCCGGTTGTCAAACAAGCTTTTAATTCTATCTTTGTCGAACAAACCTAGAAAGTTGTGAAAAGTAGAGAATATCAGATTATGTTTTTGGAACATTTTGAAGATACCGTCACTTGATTTCATGCTCCACAGAATTTCCTAGTATTTTTTTGTGGACCAAAGACTATTTGCCTTTTTCCTTTTCCTTAGGAAGAATCTGAAGTTGAATGAGTATTTCTGTTTAAGGAGAGATCTCGTAAAAGCATAATGACTCTTAGTAGTCGGCCCATACTGGGATCAAACTAGAATCAATAAGTTTTTTAAGTCAACATTGTAATAACATAATCATGACCTTGGCATGATAAAAGCGAATGCATAGAAGATGCTGTTTTTCTTTATAAATAGATAACTTTAGGAAAAAGAAAGTAATCCGGATCCGGTTCAGGACGACAAACAGCTATTATAGACATTTGATTTTCCGTCAGTAGAATCACCAATTACAAATTTATGAGACCACAGTTTACCATATCTGACTTTGTAATATGTGATCCGGCTGACTAGACATGAAAATTATGTTAAAGTGCGAATCTTTGAAAGTGTGTTGATATATCTTCATGTTTGTGGTTCTTTTATGTTCTCTTGCCGAATAATTTACAAACATGTTTTTGGAATTTAGGAAGAGTGAATTTAATTGGGGAGCACATTGACTATGAAGGCTATTCGGTTTTACCAATGGCAATTAGGCAAGACACAATAGTAGCCATTCGGAAACGGGATGCAGGGGAATCTGAAAAGTTTCTTAGGATTGCAAATGTTAATGACAAGTATACAATGTGTACTTATCCTGTCGATCCTGACCAGGTAAAGGCTTCTTCCTTGCTGCAAAAACAGATATTCTGTTGTAATTTACGTCCTCTATTGTATCTTCTTCAAGTCAAGTCAACTAATTGATGATACGTAGAGGTACCCCCCAACCGTATGTGTATAAGCTACCTAAGATCATACAGTCCCATAAAGAATGTTCGACCCTTTTACCTTTGGTTTATTCGCATAGTATGGTTTTAGGTTAGTTCGTCAATAAAAAATGTTGCAGCAGCTCCTGCTTCAATAGGAAAAAATATCAAAGTTGTCCATGTATGCGATAATAATCGCACCAATCTTTGGGGCCATCAGATTTTGTCTTGTTGATCCCATTTCTAATTACATTGTTCCATTTGTAGGAGATCGACCTGAAGAATCATCGGTGGGGCCATTATTTTATTTGTGGGTAAGAAATTACAAATCATGGTCCAAGAATTAATTTTCCATGATGAACTTGATTTCGTAGCTATTGTTTTTATGAAAACGGGTTGAGAACTACTATTACAGAAACTTATGATCTGTATTTTTCAGATACAAAGGTTTCCATGAATATGTAAAATCAGAAGGGGTGAATGTTGCTGAACCGGTTGGACTTGATATCATGATTGATGGAACAGTTCCTACAGGTAACACTTTACATTTGGAATCTTCTTTTCGCAAAATGTTGATCAAGTATAGATTACTGGTTTCCTCTTTTATACTAAGATAATAAATCCCTTTGTGTTTTAGCTTGATATCCTTTTTATCTGTGCAGGGTCTGGGCTATCTAGCTCCGCGGCTTTTGTATGTTCTTCTACAATTGCCATAATGGCTGCCCACAATGTCAATCTTCCCAAGGTATTCTTGTCGCTCTTAAGATTCAGAATAGTTATCTGAACGTGCAAAATATGAGTTTACTATTGCCACGACTGTCACTATAACTTTGCTTTAATAACAGCACCCTGATAGAATGATAGAATATTGGCAATAATGAAAATATGAACATGATACTATATCGGCATGCTTCCAACATGCGGCCATGGTCGGTATTCAAAACTTAATCCTAGATTGATAGTCAAATGAATCATACTAATCCGTATCTCATAGTTCCTATATATTTAGTATCTAATTATGAGTATAATATTGATTTTTCATATTCATGAAAATACCATTATTGCAAATGTTACAAATTCACGCTAAATAAAGTGACTCTAACAGAATCTATACAGAAATGTTATGTTGCCTCCCTGAATTTCTGTAGTTCCTGACTATAGGGATGCCAAAAATAGTTATGGAATAAGGGGTAGACTTCTGTTAGTTACTGGTTTGATTTCATTATAAGAAGCTGCTTAGTTAAGACTTAAGAGGCATATATGCCTACGTTAAAGGTGTAACCTGACACCATTAGGTGGAGTGTGAACTAATGGCTTTATATATGTTTCACTTTACCAACTATTTTTCTTTTAGTGCAGTTCTAAGCTATTTGCTTGTTAAGTATGTTATTTGCATGATATTTTTTATTATCTGCAATGTCAATAATCTAGGAAGCTTTCGGGTGCCTAGAAAATGTTATGCTTTATAATTCTTTGATTCTTTATTGCAGAAAGAACTTGCTCAGCTTACATGCGTGTGTGAAAGACACATTGGGACACAGTCTGGAGGAATGGACCAGGTACATATGTAGCCCATGAAGCAAGAAACTTTTCGAGTAGCAAAATGCACTTTTTAGATCATAACTTATCGGTTTCTCTTCAATGAACTAGGCAATATCCATCATGGCCAAAACTGGGTTTGCAGAGTTGATAGATTTTAACCCAATTCGTGCAACTGATGTGCAACTTCCAGCTGGTGGTTCTTTTGTGATAGCCCATTCATTGGCTGAATCACAGAAGGCAGTGACTGCTGCAACAAACTACAATAATCGGGTTGTTGAATGCCGTTTGGCTTCTGTAAGATCACATAAACTTACTTTATTTTCTGTTATTTTTGTGATTCTTTGGTACAATCAGTTTTGCTGTTTCTAGTTAGCTTCTGTTAATTTTATTTTACTGATATATCTATTCTACTCATCATTGCATTTTTGGAAACTTTTCAGATTGTGCTTGGCATAAAACTTGGAATGGAGCATGAAGAGGCAATATCAAAAGTAAAAACACTTTCTGATGTAGAAGGTTTATGTGTAACCTTTGCAGGCAACCACGGATCTTCAGACCCTAACGTGGCTGTTAAGGTATTGGAATACCTGTCTGTACTTCGTTTAATGGAAACTTTGTTTGTTCTTAGATCATTACAATTATAAACACGAAATGATACCAGATTACCTTAGCTTCCTGGGTCACCATGCTTTGTTTTTTCCATAATATTTGTTACTCGTATCATTTTTAAATTATATACCATAACAGGAATATCTGAAAGAAGAACCATATACAGCTGAAGAAATCGAGAAAATTACTTCTAAAAGCTTAGATTTGATATTCGCCGACTCGGCTTCTTCACTGGATGTGATTAAAGCTGCCAAACATTACAAATTATTCCAGGTATGTCTCTTAATTTATTCTTTTATTGGCTCATCGCTTGTTAACTATTACCTTTTTTTCTGGTAGCTTTTTGTGCGGAAAGTTTAATGAATGTTGTTCGCAACAATACATGGGCGGGTATTATGTACACATAGTATAATGTTTTCTGTTGCAAATATTTGTCCCAAAATTCTCATGTACTTGTTGTGTTTCATTTCGTGATCGTGGGGGCTTTTGGTTTAATGTTTACCACATTTGTCTTATCAGAGAGCTTCTCACGTGTACTCTGAAGCGAAGCGTGTATATGCTTTCAAGGATGCGGTGTCATCAAATTCTGAGTGAGTAGTAGGTTTTTAGGATCCAAATTACATAAAAAGCATGTTTTTATCTGTTTCCTCTAGAACTTCGAAAGTAATTCCAAAAGTGATTTTTCAGTGAGGAGGAGAAGCTAAAAAAGCTTGGCGACCTTATGAATGATAGCCACCATAGTTGCAGCGTTCTATTTGAGTGCAGGTACCAATCTACCATTCCATGTCTCAACGCAAACAAGGAACTCATGGACTTATGGCAAATGCTTACAGTCATATCCTTATATTTATATTTTTAAGCTAGTAATAAACCATTCAAATAGAATTACAATCAAACCCTCTGTCTTCCAAATTTTATTCCAGTTTAAAAAAAAGTATTATAAAATAAGTTTAAAAGAAGCCTCCTCATTGATGGTACTTTTTGGTATGTAACCGTTTTAACAGTTGCCCAGAACTTGAAGAATTGGTTCAAGTTTGTAAAAATAATGGGGCACTTGGAGCAAGGCTTACTGGAGCCGGGTGGGGTGGATGTGCAGTTGCTTTGGTCAAAGAAAACATCGTTCCACAGTTCATCCTTAATTTGAAGGTCACTTCTCCTATCTATATCACTAAATTCTTTGGATCGAGTGCTCAAATTTTGGACAACAATGACTTTATTTTTCTTTAACATCACTTGTTTTTCTGTAATATCACTTTTTCATGCAAATGGAAAGCTAACAGATGGATTGGTTCTTGCTTTTCTCAGGAGCAATTCTATCAATCAAGGATTGACAACGGCACTATCAACAAGACTGATCTTGGTCTATATGTGTTCGCGTCAAAGCCTTCAAGTGGGGCAGCCATTTTTAAATTTTAGTTTGGATCCTTTCCCTTGTACCTTGGATGATTCAGTAAATTATGATATGAACCTGATTTATTTTAATTTCTTCAGTTATAGACAAACTCAAATGATCAATTTCTGTCTTATGGAGATATGGGCGTTTCGTGTAAAGTTCAATAAAAGTTGAGGTCTCTCATTTCTTCATTTCCATGTATTTGATATTTGATTCGGTTGAACTTTACTGGATGAGATTGCTATATAAGTACTGAATATGCACCAAAACGGAAATAAGATATCGTTTATGTTTGATCAAACCGAGTTAATGCTGTGAATGAAATTTAATTTTGCAGTTTTGGTGCTTAAAAGGAATTTGTGTTTAATTATAACGAGATTCAAGTAATTGAACTTTCTAACTATAGAAGGGTATAAATCTTGTTTATTAATTTGCTATCCTTCTTTCTATTGAAAAAACATAAGCAATGATGTGACATTTAATCATAGAATCAAATATCAGATTATCCTATGCTTGTTGCAGATTCGTATGCAGTTTTATACATGGTCTTTTTATGGTTAGTTCACTTGACATTGTTAAGTTGCAAAATGACCCAAACAGTTTAGTGGGTGTTTTGTCATTGCTTACTTTCTCTATCCGCTTTTTTTAAAGCAGAAGCAGAAAAGCAATTTTTCATAAGCTCTTATTACTTGTTTGATATTCTTATTCAACCTAAAATCTTTACATGATTGAATTTTTTTTTATTTTTTATTATTTTATTTTTTTTCCGATTATTATTACATCTACAAAATAAGTAAATACAAACATTTTTCTAAAAGTACTTATTTTTAAGATGCTTAAAAGTACTTTTTTTAAGCACATTTTTTTCCTAATTTACTGCATTTTACCTGTAACCGTTTTATCCTTTAACTGTTTATTAATGTTTATGAGCAGATGACCGTTTGTGGACTATTGTTGTATACTTGTAATCTTGCTCTTGCTGACTGACCCCTTTGTACTTTCTTTGGGGTTTTAGTAGTGGTGTATTAATTGGGTCTGCCTTGGGCTGGATTGGCTTTGGACACTTGGACTGTTTTATGTTGTCAAAAAAATGCTTCAAACTGTTATGGTGCGTTTAGTTGGGAAAAAAAATTATTTTGTTTTCTATCTCTAGTTTTGTAAAAATTTGAAAGGGAAATTTATCTCCATAAAACACTTGAAAATATAGAAAACGCGTTTAGCTGATGTTTGTATTTCTATTTTGAAGAAGTGGAGGGAGAGTTGGGGGTTACAAAGGAAAACAACTAAAATTTGTTTTGTAATTTTTCTTGTTAAGCTGGGAAATAAAGTTTAATAAAAGTGGGGCCACTTTAATTTTCAACCACTAAAATGGAATATTCCTCCACTAGATTCTCTAGTTTTTACTAAATAAAGAAAGTGGACAATTAATTTGAGACATCCATAAAAGGAAATATGGACAAATAAATTGAGACGGAGGGAGTAAGAGATTTTGTGTTTTACAAAACATTTTGTTGAAAAACGCTTATTCAAACGCGATCTCTGTTTTCCTTGTTTTTCACAAAACATTTTGTGGAAAACAAGGGTGTTTTCCCCCAACTAAACGCACCCTTACTGTCTAAACTATTCAGTTATTCAAATGTAAAAAGATTTGTACGATGATTTAACATTAACCTATGATGGCTCATGGCTATTAAGTGTTGAGTTCAGGTCAAGGTGAATATCAATGTTATACATGTTACTAAAAACAGAATGTATAACTTTAGTGCTCCAGTTCTCTCAAATGCAATCATGTATGATTCTGAAGTCTGCAAATTTATCCCAAAAAAGAAAAAAGGAAAAATTGTTTAAAGTGCACATAATTATTGGATTTTGATTCTCATGACAACATAGTAACTTTGATAATTGAAGAATAAAGAGGGTGGTCCTGGTCCAAGGTGCATTGAACCTTGTCTCCTTAAATTTTGATTACTACATGCAAACCACCTTCAAAATATCTTTGTAGGCCCTAAAACAATAGCTACACAATAAACACATTGCAAATTTGGTTCCTTATTTAGATAAAAACAAAGAAAGAAAGTTTGTCAAAAAAAAAAAAAAAAAAAAAAAAAAAAAAAAAAAAAAAGAATAATCAAAGCTCACAGAATTGACAGTGAATTAATATTTTTATTCCTCATGAAAAGAGTGAAGAATAAATAATTTTACTTATCAAAGACTTCTAATAGTTATGACTTTGAACCAAATTTGAAGTGTAACACTTGTTCACCATAGAAACCATTCAAAACAAAAAATATTAGTAACACAACACCTCACCACATCTCCAGCAATGCAACTGAGATCACCTTCACTCTAAAATGCATTCAATGACAACACACCCTATATACCTTTTTATGTACTCAAAATAGCAAATCCTAGACATTGACCACAACTATTAAATTCTTGAACCAAACAAGCTCACAACTACTAAATTTAAGATGTAGCATTATTCATACTGTAGTCTTAAACAAGCTCACAACCACTAAATTTAAGATGTAGCATTATTCATAATTTAGTCTTTTGTTTATATTAATTCAGTGTATGCATTTGGGATTAGAAGACATGAAACATGACTCTTATATTACTAAATATTTATAGAGATAACTTGATATAAAATAATATGTTAGAAAAATAGATACTATATAACCAGGAACATGGATTCCATTCAATATTTCAAACTTAATCAAAGTTATATGATGACAAGTAAGTAATTAAAATCTAAAAATAACAATACAAAAATATATATTACTAAAAACTTCAAGTACAAGGATCAAATACACAATAACATTCTAAATTGTTTAAAGAAACATTAGTAGATCAATGACTAGAAGTTATTAGATGCATTTCGTTGGAACCCGAAAAAACTTGTAACACAACCATGTACATATAACCAAAATCGAGATTTTTGACAAAATTTTACGCTATGAAAATCTCGTTTAATCCTACCCTAAACATACTTCTTAAGAGTTGTATACATGTTTATTATGATCACTTCCAACTTCAATTCTAGACTCTCTTTGTTTACACAATTATTTGAATACACATATTAAATAAAAGTGGATAAAACACCAAAAAGAAGGTCAATTTTCATTAAGAAATAGATAACTAATTAAATATGATTAATAAGGATGGGCATATGTGGAGACCACATCTCTAAGACACTTCAACCACAAGGGGACTTAATGGTGATCACATCACATGGAGTGCTATTAGTTTCAGTGATACAAAGTGTTGGGGTTGTCTCTTGTTTTCAATTTAAAACTAAATTTTGACTTTTAATTTTCATATTAATTGTTAGTTAGATCACCTCTATGAATTAAAGTATGTTACAAACGATAATAAAGTCAAGTTGAGAAGTATAGAAGAACTATTGGTGCGTTGATGGAAAATCCAATATAGTTACTTCATTATTTGTGTCCTTTTGACTTAATGATCGTGCCAAGCAATCCATAAAAGTTTGCAGATTTTAATATGCGTTTTTTGCAGGCTTAAGACCATAGTAAGAGGATAAACAAATTGTTATTTTTTTTTTTTGAATGGTATATTTCATTAACAAACACCCAACCCGAAGACCGGGGGGCAACAGCAACAACCAACTAGACTATGACATATTTACACCAATCTTCCCACGACAAAATAGACAACTTACCTCTAGATCTAACCCAAAGGAAGCCTAAGGCCTTAATTTCACTGATGATCTCTTCAACCTTCGCCTCTACACCTTCAAACTTCAACTTGTTCCTCGCTCTCCAAATCGCCCAACAACTAAGGATGACAATACCATGGAAGACCTCTTTCGCTTTACCTCTCAATCCAACATGCTCATGGATTTCAAGCAAATCCTTGAACGAAAAAACAAAGAAGCGCTGAACCCGGGTCCAAGTACATTTAAAAAAATTGTTGATAATCATTTGACACATTTTATAAATAACATTTATGAACTTAAATGTAGTATCCATATACATTTAAAAAACTTAAATGTTTATGAAAAATATCAAATTTAATGTGTTTAATATCAAATTAAATGAACTTAAATGTGAAAAATATCAAATTTAATGTGTTTCTACACTACTATATATAGGTGTATGGTAATGGTATGAATAAAAAAGTAAAAATAGCAAATACTAAGAACTTTTGAAGATTGTTTCATTTAGATTATTCATGTTTAATATTTTTCCTATGCTTATTGTAATTAACCGGTTAAATGAGTGGGTTTTAATACTTCCTTTAATGATTCATTAAATGAAAAATGGTGTAATAGATTTTCATGAAATATTTCTGATAGTTGCTAATATGTTTGTATTTTTAGTCTAAGCTAATTTGTGGGTCTACTTGTGTTGTAATATTGTTCAAACAACTTTTTATTATATCATATAGTAGTTAACTAGTTATAGATTCAACCAAAAACTAGTAGTTTCTATTAGCAATATATATGAGTCAAAATAGTTATACAATTTCTTATGAGTGCAGTTTATCTGGAACCCCTATAGGGGTATGCAATCATTGCATGCATCGACCGGTTATACGGTGTGTTTCGCGATTTGTACATTTGACTTATAGGGGGTATGTATAGCGTCCCCAAACACTATTGTGTGACAAAAGAACAATAAAGAATATGGGTGATTGCTTCTTATGCCAGCTCAATAGATTTGCTAATCTATTTAAAGAGTTGGTCATGTTACATTTCTATAAACTATAAATATTTTTTTATTCCATTGGGAATTGCGGTAATACCACACGTATTACTTATCTCATAGATAGACTCGTACATTTATAAAAACATCTCTGTATGTGTTGTAAGATAAAAATATTTTAGAGATAAAGTTTCCAGATAATTATTGTTTTATTCGAACTGCAGCTTCCAGATGATGGATATAATATAATTTTTCATAAACCTTGAAAACATAAGTTGATATTCTTTTGGTTTCATAGTTTGTCATTAAAATATTACTGTATCATATTTTTATAACCCTTGAAAACATAAGTTGTACTAAAATAGAGCTACGGGAACTACAAATGTTACTGTATTCTCAAGTGCGGAATATTTTCTTTTCCCTAGCTATATTTTTGATCTTTTGCCGACTAATTTACAAAGTCCGAGCTCATCACAAAAAAACACAAATCAAGTAGATCCTGTTCGGTATTTAGAGATAATACTGATTTGATTGATTGATCCATATCACGAGATACATGTTACATATATACACATAAGGGGAATGATCTAGAAACGGGCTTGAGCCCGATACAATAATAATACATAACAATATGGGCTAACACTCCCCCGCAGTCGAAGCGGGAGGACATCGGACGCTGAGGCTGGAGCGAAAATCCTCAAACAGAGCAGACGGTAAGCCTTTTGTGAAAATATCTGCATATTGGTAACGTGAGGGAACATGGAGAACCCGAACTTGACCAGTGGCAACCAAGTCACGAACAAAATGAATATCAATCTCTATGTGCTTCGTTCGCTGATGCTGAACCGGATTACATGATAAGTAGACTGCACTAACATTGTCACAGTAGACTAGCGTAGCGGAAGATAAAGGTGTGTGCAGCTCACGAAGTAAATTCCGTAACCAACACGTTTCAGCAACAGCATTTGCAACCCCACGATATTCTGCTTCGACACTAGAATGAGATATAGTTGGTTGTCTCTTAGATGACCAAGATAGAAGGTTGTTGCCAAGGAAAACACAGTAGCCGGAAGTGGATCTCCTAGTAGTGGGGCAACCAGCCCAGTCCGCATCAGAATATGCTACCAAGGATGAAGTAGAAGAGGCAAACAACTGTAACCCATAGTGTAATGTACCCCGGACATACCGCAAAATCCGTTTAAGAGCTGATAGATGGGGCTCTCGAGGATCATGCATATGAAGGCAGACCTGCTGAACTGCATATGATATATCTGGGCGAGGGAATGTGAGTATTGAAGAGAACATGTAAGACTCCGATATAAAGTAGGGTCAGAGACTGGATCACCATCATCCCCCAGTTTGGACTCAGTGTCAACAGGAGTCCGGCTATGATTACAATTAACCATATGAGCTCTCTCCAAAACCTCAAGAGCATATTGCTTCTGAGATAAAAACAACACTGTAGAATCACGAGAAACAGAGATACCCAGAAAGTAATTAAGTGGGCCCAGATTAGTCATAGCAAACTCCTGATGTAAGGAACTAATAATCTGTTCTACCAAACTCTCAGAAGAAGCTGTGAGAACAATATCATCCACATATAATAATAGATAGGCAGTATCCGTCCCCTGTCAGTATATAAATAATGAAGACTCACAGCGACTATGTGAAAATCCAACCTATTACAAATGGTAATTTTCACATTTTAAGTTAATAATAAATATTTATTTATTATTTTTAAGCCGAGCATTTCTATGCGTAACTGCATGTTTCTGAGCATTTTTGAACATTTTTGGGGAGCTGTCCCGCATACTGTAGCTTACAGTCACTGCTGAAAAAGTCTATTTTTGTTAGTAAGCGTAAATTATTCTATTTCTGATAGTTACTGACAAGTTTCGTATTTAACTGAGAAGCTTTCTGTTATTTACTGAAAAGCAACCCCACACGTGAACCGACACTACAGTATATATGGTAGCAGTCAAATAAATGCATTTTTGAGCAAATAATAATATTTTATTATTATTCTAATAAAAACATCGATAAAAACTTTATTTTGCGTGTACGTGTCCAAAAACGTCAAACCGGGACTTAACGGGAGCATTTTAACTAAACCCGACACACACAATACACTCAAATTCAAGATCTACAAAAATCTAGTGAAGTTTGAACTAATCGGGGTGTACTTTCAAGTGTTTTGGGTTAATCGGAACATACTTTGGGTGATTTGGAAGCAAGTTAGGTCTTTTCTTGGTCTTGATAGCCACGTACAAACACACCTCTTTGTAAGGAACTTCAAAACTTGATTTACCTTGTACTTTTCATGTTCTTTTGATGTTTAAAAATGTTACCAAGTGTTAAATGTATACGTTTCGTTAAATTGAAAAAGCTAGGGTTTGGTGTATACTTGCTAGTGCTCGACTTTTTTGAAACCAATATACAAATTATGTCATTTCTTGCTTGTGTGGTGAATCTTGTTGCTTGTGGTACTAGTTTGATGATACAAATGTGTTTAGTGTTAATTACGCGAGTTAAAACGAAATATACACTTATTTGTATATATGTATAGATCGGCTAGTTTTTGTGAGAAATAAAAATTGGGGTTTTGAAAAACATAAAGTTTTGGCTCTAGTGGTGAAATGGTGAAATTTATGCTTATTAGTTTATTTTAGATAGCTTATTGAAATAAGCACTAGCTTATTGGTTTCGGCTTATTTGTTTTGGGTTAAATTTGGTCTCGACACTACATGGGCCGAGCCCAACAATTTTCGGCCTAATTTGACTTTTTGACCGAATTGCTTATTTAAAGTGCTTATTAGCTTATTTAATACTTAACGTAAAATATAACGTAAATAAAAAGGGTTAATTAGTTTTCGGACTAAATGTATATTTCGGGAGACAAAAATGAGTTTTGGAACATTTTTCGACTCACTATAATTATTTTTGTGTAATAGAACGTTATATATCGATTAAAACCATTTTAAACTCGTTTGGACACTTTGAGCCCAATAAGGCTAATAAATGGATTTTTCGGCCCAATTTTATGAATGTTGACTTTCTGTTGACTTTTGGAAGTATTTTGACTAAACGTTGATTTTTGGAATCGAAACTTATAACTTAGAAGTAAACGTAACGATAAATATAGTTATAACGATAAATATATAAATTTTGGACTAGTTTTGCAAATATAGTTAACGAAAGGGATTATTTGAGGAAATTGCAACACTTGAGAAAAATGGAAAAGTTTGAATAAACGAATGGGTCATGCCCCGATTTTTCTAAAAATTCGATACTTAAAATATTTTCGGATAAAAACCGACTAAAAGACGAAACGAATTATTTTTATTATTAAAAATATTAATTCTCCTAAGTTAATATTTTTGGACCTTATGAGACTTATAAATATATGTTAGATATTTATACACTTACACTTTATTTAATTTTTCTAAATTAAATACTTATAAATTCCTTTTATAATTAGAGAAAATTACCAAAAAGGTAGAAAAATCAAAGGTTGATCCATTTTCTAGACACTTTTGACATCCTTTTCTCATTTTGGTCATGCTGAAATGCTCAACTGCTCGACTCCACACAAATAGTGACACGTGTCGTTGCAAGTACAAATGATTGATAGTTTGTTTTATTATTACTAAATGTAAAATGTCTAAAATACCCTCATTGATTAAATCACCACCTACCTCTTCTTTTACATCACTACCTACCCCCACCCCCTTTTCCTATCATTATTACCACACAAAACTTATCCACCACACACATCAATTTTCGGCGAATCTCCGACGATCAAATTCGGCGATTCTCCGGCGAATAAATCCGATGACTCTATATGTGACTCTCGACTCTTCGGAGTGTCACATGCGTGTTACTCACTTACCCCACCACCACCACCACTAGAACTAGAATATTTTAAGACAACCACCGCCACAACTACAGCTATTACTCACACCCCACCACTACCACCACTAGCGTCTCCGTCGTTGTAGATTTAATAGTCCGACTGGGATGCTCATGGCGCGTGCTCCGTCTTCGCGGCCCATGACCGGACCTCTATCAACGGTTTTACCGGTTGTCCGACACCGTTAGATCTCACCGTCACTTGTTACTATAAAGTTTCCGACTAGGATGCTCATGGCGCGTGCTCCATCTTCGCGGCCCATGACTGGACCTCTATCAACGGTTTTACCGGTTGTCCGACACCGTTAGATCTCACCGTCACTTGTTACTATAAAGTTTATGTAAAAACAGAGCATCGGTAATTTCAAATATTTGAGGCGTTGTTGGGATATCACGAAGAAGATGAGAAAGATCTTCATCATATCAAGAAGAAGATGAGAAAGATCTTCATCAGGATTTTCTTTAAATAGCTTACAAAGTTTTGATGATCTTGCAGCAAAAAGATCCTGTAGTTCAACAAGCCACAAGGTTTTGGTAATTAATCATTAAAACTTGTACACTTTGACTTTATTGTGGTCAAAGAATTAGTTTAGTACTCAACTATATGTGTCAGTTCATCATGGTTTTGTTATAATAAATTTTGATGTTTAATACTCAAGAATTAGTTTAGACACTGATCCGTGCTAAAACGTATATAAAAATATTATGAAATGACGGATACACGTGAATAAATACAAATCACCCCTTTGTGAAAAAGGATACTTGCAAAAACTCACGTTCGTGTGTAGTGTGAAACCAGGTAAGTGATTACCCGGATCGTTTCCCAACGAGGTGTGAATGGGCAAACTGTGGAAAGTTTGGATTAGAGTGACTGATGATTAGATATTTTGGATTTTGCTTTTTTATATCTAAATAACAAATGAGAAATAAATATACAAAAGAAAATTAAACTATTATAAATTATTTATTATTTAATTACTTTTTAAACTATTTTAATTTATAATAAATACTAAATGAACAAAGAAAAATCTAAAACTTTTTCTATAAATATTATGAGGTGAAAAGAAGCTAAGAAAATTATAAAAATGAAAAGTGCTTAATTAAAAATTTAAAAAGATAAAATCTATTAAATAGAAACTATCACTTATTTTATATTTTATTTTTCTTAAGGTCTACAGAGATTATTATATATTTTTCCTAGATTCTACTTAATAAAATAAAATTTTGAAAATTAAAATTATATTTTTCTGATTATTATTCTATTTATTATGATTTAATTACTATTATAAATTAATTAAAAAGATTAAAAATATCAAATGACTTAGGAAAAATCTGAAAAATTCAGGATAAGTCTAAATTAATATTCTTAATATAGGAAAATTAAAATCAAAAGTCTACTAAACCCTAATAAGCAGTTGGGCTGAAAAGCAGTTTGGCAAATAAGCTAAAAATAAGCTAAAGTTATCCAAAAATTCCCAAAAGCTCAGGAATAGATTAATACACTACTAGAAGCTTAAAACAACTGAAAAACACAAATAAGCACAAGAAATAAGCAAGAATAGCACTAGGGCAGTAGTAGCAATTTATGCAGAAAAATCAGGCAAATACCCCCACTTGTAGAGCACTTAAAGCACTTCAAATAAGCTAATTTGTGGAACTTTATGGGGGCAAAAGCTAGGTAGTACTACTGGCTACTCTAAAAACCTAAAAGCCCCAAATCTAACACCCCAATTGAAGTCCAATTAAGCACAAGTTAAGATGCTCTAAGAACATAAAAACTGAGCAGAGTTGGATTAGTGAAAATGGGGGAAGTTGCAGGCTTGTTTTAAGCTGGGAAATAAGCAGAAAAGTGGAATACCAGATAATAAGCTAAAAACTAGCTAGGTAATCTACTTGAAAACCAAAAATCAGCCAGAGAGCTTAATTGGTTAAGCAGATAAAAAGCTGAGAACAGCAGCTATGTCTGCTCAGTATATACTGAGCTTGTGTTGTGCAGACTATGTGCAGAGGTGTATAGAGGTTCTAGGTTTTTGGGAACTTACTAAATAGACTAAGGTGAACTTAGGAATGCCAAAATTGAGGGCTGAATAAGCTTCTAGCTACTGAAAGCTTATTTGGTCACTATGAGGGCTGAAATGATCAAAGGGTACTAAAAACTTGGTTTTCTATCTACTAGGCTAATCAGATCTTCAAAACAGCTTATAATGGCTAAATTAAGCTGATACAAAGTTGGGATATTGGTAAATGTACAGTACACTAGCTTTTGACCATGTTGACTGCTTAAAACCAAACACCCCTCTAAGGGTCTATTTTGGACTTTTTTAACTGAAAATGATTATAAAAGCTAAGATTTCTAATTAACTAACTTTAACTAACTTATTTAAGTGTTAAGAAGTATTAAAAACTATAAAATAGCTTATTAATAAGCTGTGACTATTTTTGGCTTTTTATAGGTTTTTAAACAAAATGAAGGAAAGACTATTAAAAACAGATAAAACAGAATAAATACATTTAAGAACTAGCAATAAGCAGAAAATAATGAAAATAAGCTATAAATAAGGTATGGTACAGTAAAATGGAAAATAAAGGAAAAACTATGAAAAAGCTTACAACTGTGAGGGCTTGAAGAACAATGAAACTAGATCAGAACTTAAATCTGGTTTGTCACTTACCAAGTTAAACCCATTCCAGCTTAATCACTCCAGCTCAATTCCACCCAATTGCTTATTTGCTTGAAATGTTGACTTTAGTTGACTTTTCTGGTTTTCTTGAATTAGAACAGATATGGATTACAATAAGCTCACACAAAGCTATATTTAGCTTATACGAGTTTATTCAAACAGAGAATAGCTTTTTTAATTAACACTCAACTTGATTCGAACTTAAACAGAGAACTTGAAAATATGGATTTTCATTAACTTGGAAATTTAATACAATACAGAAGTAACTTAAGAACAAAGGACTTGAAACTAACATACATTGACAATGAGAACTGAAATTAAGACTAGAACTAAGCATTAATTAAATCTACACTACTGATGGTCCTAAAACTAGTGACAATTTATTCTCTGAGTCTTCTCTTCTTTATATAGCCTCTCAGAAGCTTCCTTGATCAATCTTGATTAAATCCCACTCGTCTAATTGCTCTCAATTCAATCTAACCGTTAATTGGCATTTTTGGCGGGAAAGTAGTCAAGTGGCTTTTTTAACGTTTCTGAGCACATGGGGAAGATATTTTGTGAGGTTATCTCATTGGAGGAGGGGGGTGGTGGATTGTCAGGGATTAGAGGTGGTTTTGCAGAAGAAACGGTGGGTGAGGTGGTGGTATTGTTTGGCGGTTAAGTGGAAGAAGAAAGGTTTGACTTGAGTCAAACCTGGGGTGTTGGTTTTATTAATAAAAGGTTGGGTCGGGTTGTTGATTTTGGGCTTGGGATTTTATTTTGTTTGGGCTGGGTATGTAACTGGGTTTAGTGTGGGTTGGGTTAAGGTTTAGCTGGGTTTTATTTTAGGATTGGATTTGGAAGTTAAAATTGTTATAATTTTGAGGGACCAATTATGTAACTTCTGAAAATCCATGGACCAATCATGCCAAAACTCAAAACTATTTCCAAGGGTTATTCATGCCAAGTTTCAATAGCACAAGAACCATAAAAGATAATTTTCCATTTTTGAAAACCGGGGGACTTGTTTTGCCATTTTTGAAACTTCAGGGACTAATTTTGCCAATTGTGCAAACTTTGCTCATTTTTCAATTGTTTTAAATCCTTTTGCACTTGTAACAGATAAAAACACAATCAAATGATATTTCCTGTATTTTGAAGCATATTTGCATGTTTTTAAATGTTTTTGTAGTTTAAATGTGACAGAAATGATGAGTATTTAGACACTCATCAGACACTGTGACATATTTAATGTTTTGATGTTTGTTATAATAAATTGACTTTGACAATGAGTGAAACTAAAGTTCAAAATAAGAGTATTTGAAATGGTGGAGCAGTTGTGGTGTGTGTGGAAACCGTAGAGGGGTGGGGGGTGAATACGTTTCCATTTAAAAATTTAAAACTTTTGTATCAAACTCCCGATCAAGTTTGATGTGATATGAAAAGTGTCAACTATGATCATATAGCATCAAGAGATGAATATAGTAAACTACAACATATGCACAATCAAACCACGACACATAGATAATCAACATAACATAAGCAACTAGCCACACAAGCAAAAACGCAATACAAATATAAAGCGATAAAGAATGAAATGAAAGTAAAGAGACAAGTAAGAAGGCGCAAACCGGACACGATGATTTATAGTGGTTCGGTCACGAAGCTCCTCTTCGCCCTACTCCACTCCCCGAGTACCCAACTCGAGAGTTACTTCACTAATCAACAAACTCCCTTCAGGCGGAGAAAACCGTACACGTCGCTTAACTTGTTTTCCGACACTAAGCTAGATGTCGAGTGCTAATCTTAGCTAGCACCAATCTACCACGTTCTACCCGATCTACACCGTACACGTCGCTTATCCTATTTCTGACACTAAGCTAGATGTCGAGTGCTAATCTTAGCTAGCACCAATCTACCACGATCTACCCGATCTACACCTTACATGTCGCTTATCCTATTTCCGACACTAAGCTAGATGTCGAGTGCTAATCTTAGCTAGCACCAATCTACCACGATCTACCCGATCTACCCTTGATCCACTTGATCAATACACACAAGCCCAATGGCTTCAAGAGATCTCCAAGATCTCGACAAGATCACAATGATCTTCCCTCACAAACTCTCAAAAGAAAAATGATCTTGATGTATGCTATGATACAATCAAGAGTGTAACAAATGTTACATGACCTAACAACTACAACTCTTGTATCTTCTTGGATACCTTGAGTTCTTCTCTTGCAAATGAAGAGGAATGATAACACTTTGTATCTACTTGGATACTTTGTGTTCTTCTCTTGCTAATCAAGAGGGATGACAAGACTTTGTATCTACTTGGATACTTTGTGTTCTTCTCTTGCTAATCAAGAGGGATGGCAACACCTTGTATCTACTTGGATACTTTGTGTTCTTCTCTTGCTAATCAAGAGGAATGAAGAGGATCACTTGAATGAAGGATTGGATCACTCTTAAACAAACTAAGACTCTCCAAATGATCAAGGAAAGTGTTCTAAGTGAGGAGGGATTAGACCAGAGAAAAATGACTGGAAAAATCAAGTTGGGAGTGTGAAATGGTCCACCATTTATAGGCAAGGGAAAAACTAGCCGTTACAGACCCATGACTCCACTAATTGTCAGACGGCTCCACTAAATTTAATGGAGCCGTCGGTACTTTAGTGGTACCGTGGACGCTCCTTCGTTTGTCTTTAGTGGGGAAGGTTTATTTGGGAATGTTGGAGCTGTTTTGGGGGGAAAATTGACTGTTGGGATTTTTAAACTTATTTTTCAAAATAAAACATTTCTTTTTAATTCAAAAATAATTTGTAAAATATATTTTTGAAAAAATGTTTTGTCACATTAAAAATGTGAAGTTTAGAAAAATATAATCCTTTGATCATTTGTCAAGTAGTAGATTTGTTTGTCCATACCTTGAGTGATTTATGTCGGGATGGAAATCTACGACTTCGTTGAAGCATACTTGAGACGTCGGGAGGTGTTGATGTAAGTATGCATTGATGATTTGTGTTTACAAGTAACTTGCACATTTTACGTTATGCATCACAAGTTACATGTTTGTCATTATTAAAACCGAAGAAACCGTTTAGTTTAAATATCGTAATATTTGTACTAACAATCTCCCCCTTTTTGATGATGACAAATATGTAAACCGTAACACATAGTAAAATGTAAAAGTTACCTGTTTACACTCCTTTCTCCCCCTTTTGTTGAATCAAAAAGGTAGTTGCCTCGAGCGCTCCCTTGAATTCATTCCCTACTCCCCCTTATTGAACTACTTTCCTTTCTCCCCAGAAAGGTGAGCTTGCATCATCCCAGTGAAGTCTTCTATCACCACCATTAGAAAGACTCCGTGCTATGTAATCAAATACTCCCGAGCTCCCCCTAGCTCAATGCTCCCCTATGGTGACTTAATCCCCTTGTTTATTTACCTTAGTATCTAGCGGATCCATGGATCAAATTCTTACAAAGGCTTTTCCTACATCAAGGGTTAGCTTCGTGCAACATAATATATAACAGTATAGGAGCAACATTATAGGGATAGAATACACATAGCAAGACATGCAAAGGTTAAACTATGTTAACATGTAAGTGTCACAACCCGACCGACAACCTAAGGTGTAATTGTTCAATCAATCACACTAATCAAGAACGAGATTCGTTCGTTGACTGACACACCAAATGACTTCTTCCAAGTTGTCATTGGGAAGGCAAGTTCTAACAAACCTTTTGAACAACATAATCATCTACCTAAGATGATTGGTGTTGGGATGGTTTAGATTAATATATCGTTTGCACTGACAATGAGATGCATGATATATTTCAAAGGAAAAAAATGTGCATGTGATCCTAACAGGATTGGGGTTGGATATCTCTAACGGGGTTGAGGTAACGAGGTTCTGGATTTCTTGTTTGGATGATCCTAGGTGTGTGTTAGAGATAATTTGGTGTATGAAGGGTTTCGTGTGATTGTGAGGATTGAAGGTTGGTGAACTAACTATCACTTATCCAAAGTGAGGATTAGTTGTAAGGTTTGAGTGTGATGATTAATGGGTTGAAGGTTCTTAGACTAACTATCACTGTCAAGAGTGAAATGTAGCTAAAAGGTTTGAGTGGAATTGATATAAGGGTTGAAGGTTTTGAAACTAAATATCACTGTCAAAAGTGAAGTTTAGTCATAAGGGTTGAGTGTGATGGGGTTAGTGTGAGAGCTAAAGGTTGTGGTGAACTTGGTGAAAGTAAGGATGTGGGGATTCTTGTGATGGTGTGAGGAGGTGCTCAAGGTAAGAGAATTGAAGGCTCAACTCATCTCTAAGGCACATGATGAGGTGTTGGTTGTGGTGACAACAAGGACAACTTAGGGTATGTGGTTGTAGGGGATAAAGAATGGGATGACCCATTAGTGGTTGTGGTGATGGTGATAGTGATGAGGATGATGTGTTAGTGCCAAGTTCAAAGGGGGTTGATGGGGAATGAGGAATGATGTTAATGTAAGGTTTGAAGATGAGATGCAAGATAAGCTTGCAATGGTGATGCCTTATAGAGGCAAGAGTTGTGGGATTCGAACTAAAAGTTGGTGGTAGTGTCCAATGGTGTAGTGAGGAAATCCTAGGGTGTATGTGGGTTCACAAAATTTTGCAGGTTTGAGGTTAGGGATGCAGGGATCTGGAGGGAACAGTGAAAATTCGTCAAACATAGGCACGGTACCACTAAATACCATACGGTACCGTTAAATTTAACGGTACCGTGGCCTATTTAACGGTACCGTGACATGGAAGTCACGAATTTTCCTGTGCAGCCTAGTTCTGGGCAGCTAAAGGGAAGTTTTCTAGGGAATAAGAACCACATTTATGTGTTCTTGAGAGTGTTTGTTGGATGACTATATGAGTGTGTTTTCGCTCCCCCTCAATCTATGACCATCCGGACAAGATAAAAAAAATAAAGAGGAAAACGTTGACGGAAGCGATGAGCTTAGTAACGTCATGACAAGTGGTGGATAGCATACAATAAATTTCCCCTTTGAAGTCACGTAGCTCTTCTCAATCATTGTGAATATTCATAGAACATTTATATGATGAGGTATGTGATTACTTGGAGATATCCTAAGGGTTAAGAAGATAAAATCTTCAGGGTTGTGAGGTTGGTGATAAGGTTCTAGTTGGGTTATCTCAACTTATCCTGGCGGATCTTCGCTTGAAGTGTGTGGAAGGTGAGTGGGATCCGGAAGCATTGGTAGTGCAGAACTAAGGTTGAAAGGTGTAGATAAGTTGGGAAGATAATGGATACGGAAGTAACCATACATATGGTGTGTTCAGTACCATGCGGAAGTGAAAGGGGAAAAATCTAAGGAATCAGAAGATAGACAGAATCTATTCTGAAAGGAGATGGTTCTGGTTCAAGACTACATCGAGTGGGTTTTGATGATGTTGGTGAGAATTGAAGACGAAATAAACTGTCTCAGCAGACAACGGTCCTACGGTACCGTTAAATTTAGCGGTACCGTTTCCTATTTAAGGGTGCCGTGACCTGCTGAGGTCAGTTTTGACCCAGAATTAGATTTTTGACAAAGAAATTTCACATATGTTGTGATTTTTCTGGACCTTAGATTAAAGGAATTTATACCGAATAAATTCTTTTATGAATGAATCCAACGGGATTCGATGAACGTTAATCGAGAACGAGAAATGACATTTAATTGCATTTCGCAAATTAAATATACTTTAAATATTTCGGATGAAATATTTAAGTTGTCATTAGAGTTTAAGAGGATTTTACGAATAAATCTCGCTGATTTAGTCATTAGAGCGATGTGAAGGATGACTTAATATTTCCAGTGAAATATTTAAAAAGTCATTAGACGAGACACAAGATATGACTTGACATTTCCAGTGAAATATCTAAAAGTCATGACACGAAATAGAAGAGATGATCTCAATATTTCCAGTGAAATATTCAAGTGATCATACGAGGAACGTGAGGGATGACTTAATATTTCCAGTGAAATATTTAGATAGTCATGAGAGGGATTTAAAGAATGACTCAATATTTCCAGTGAAATATTTAAAGAGTCATGAGACGAGACGCACGAGATGACTACAATATTTCCAGTGAAATATTCAGGTAGTCATAAGAGGGGTACAAGGGATGACTTTAATATTTCCAGTGAAATATTTAAATAGTCATAAGATTTATGGAATATGTTCCATCATTCCTAGACCTAGACGAAGATGATTAGGGGATTCTCGGTTGAGAGGTTTGGTTGATTTACGGATTTTGATGTGCTTCGCACGCGAGTGTTTCACGGGGTTTTGAAAGACGTAAAGCTAGGCCTATGGTGCTGATTTGCAGCAGGGTTTGGGATCTTAAGAAGTGTGTAATCACACGAGGATGAAAGGAAACTACTAATCACTTATATAGTGATTTGTGAGTCTTTTGTTACCCGAGGGTTGATGTCAGCTTTTAGCTTTTGGATGAGCGTTTTAACATATGTTGTTAAAAGGCATGAATATGATGTTTCGGATATGACATTTAACAATTGCGATCGCAAGTTAAACTTACTTGAATATTTCGGATGAAATATTTAAGTTTTCAATCCTACTCCGAGTTCTACTAGGTTTGTATCTAACCTTCCCATGACAAAAGGGTGTATAACTTGGAAGAAGGCGAAGTGATGACTAGGGAATTAGGACAACTTCGCGACTACTCTAACTTATAGGTTTTGACACTAGTGTATGACTCTATGACTTCTAAGGGTTCATAGTGATGGGCATACCTAATTCCTAATGTGTCAAAAGGACATAGTGTGGGTGCAAACTTGACAAGCAAATCATGTGAAATGCACATAAGGAATAAATGCAAACATCATGCAAAACATGATAATCATTTAGCATTTAAGATCATGAAGTCATTTAATCACATCTTACGAGAACATGTTATCATTTTGAAACACGTATGTGGGATGCAACCAATCTAGGTATGCTAAGGAAGATCCTAATTACTGCTTGTTTAAAATGAAATCCTAACGGGAGATAAAGTTCACCTATGTAAACTGTTTCTAGTCAAATGTAGGAATGAAAAATTTCAAGTTAGAGAATGAGTATGAGACTATCACTAGTGGTGCTCAATTAAGGCTAAACACGACCATTTTTACGGGTTATACCACAAACCCAACTTCTCTCCTGGAAGCAATTCAACCGTTAGGTCAAATTGAATTTCTAGTGCGATAGGTTCTCCAGTAGTCATTCTCGTGTTAGAAAAATTCAAATTCCTATATTTGCCTATTGAAGTGTAGCAGAGATGATATTAGCTTACTTCGCTAATACATGGCCTAATATGACTCAACTAACCATACTTTGAAAGTCGGTTAAGAGAATGACATGTCTTACACAACTCCTAACAAAGGCAAGCGAAATGTTTTAATTTCGTGTTTGAGATTTAGAGGTTATTTGATGGAGATGGTGTATTTTATGATCTCTTGGACAACATCTTTGTTTGTTGAGTTGTTACATGTTATTTTAACATGATTTGGTTTCCTAGAACTAAGAGACACTCTAATGTGATACAATGTAGAATCTACTACATCGTGTGTGTTTCAAGAATGCTCCTTTGCATATCTTGAGGAAAGAATCTAGTAAAGGTTACTTATCTCAATAGATCTTGTGAGTATTTTATTTAAAATGAGATATACTGTTTATTTCAACAAGTATGTTTTTCTAAGAGGAAACTTATCACTCTTACGAATGCTTAGTGAAACAAGTATTTTAATGTATGACCAATTTTACTTGTTTATGCAATGACACATGTCGTATTAGGTTATTATTCAACTCTAATATCCTATATTTGTTAACAGGATGCAATATATTCTCATGTAACATAACCATTCATGTAACACCCTAACCCGGCAAGGGTAGAAGTGTCACGCAAATGGTGACATATCAAAGGCAAGCATAACATACGACTTAAATAATACAATAGAAATTCAAAGGTTACAAATGATACACTGAAACTACAAGGTTACAAATGAGAAACAAAACTAAATACTATGTCTATCAATGCAAATCCTTCTAAACTCTTCTACTTCCGAAAACTATCAAGGTCTTCTAAGTCCAAAGGTCTCTTCACTCATACCCAGCTTCCATCTAAAACCTGCCGCACACGGAAAGAAAACGTGCGGCTGAGCTTAAAAAGCCCAGTGAACAGATATATAATAAACGGAAACAAAAGCAAATGGAAATGAACAGGCATATCATAATGAGTGAGAAATAGGAAAAGGAAATAAAGAGTAAGGTTTAGGACAGTCATCCACCACGAGCCCATATCATAACATATCACATATCATATCATATCATATCATATCTTCATAATCATATAGAGGGGAGACCTCTCAGATAATCAGATAATATGAGGGGTGTCCTCATTCTTCAGGTGGAGTAGCTAGCTCCCATATCTTGTGAAAGGAGTGGATTGCACCCAGCCCCAGTCACCATATCATATCATATCAAAGCATATCATAACATATCTAGGATGCATCCATTCGCCCCCCAAACAAATCATATTGGCCATAACAAATCATAAAGCGCGCATATCATATCATAATGGGGACGGTGTAACCAAATCACTAGGGCTACACACTAGTCATGCCATTGGTGCATCAATGACACGGCCATGTTACCTTCATGGCTAGGGAACATATTTTGGCTCGTAGTATCAAACTGGGGTAAGGGTCAAAGATCAAAGGTTCATATCATAGCAAAGGTTCATATGTCATACTCATAGTCCAAATCT
The DNA here is from genome assembly GCA_021014915.2 of Artemisia tridentata subsp. tridentata. Lineage (NCBI taxonomy): Eukaryota > Viridiplantae > Streptophyta > Magnoliopsida > Asterales > Asteraceae > Artemisia > Artemisia tridentata. The sequence continues at coordinate 343,491,809 of CP139509.1, read as the reverse complement.
CAAGGTTCATATCACAGGGTTCAATAAGAGGTTCAGAAGTCAAAGGTTCATATCAAAGGTTCATATCATAGGTTCAATCAAAAGTCAAGAGGTCGAAGGCACCTTATTAACAAGGGCGGAATATCTGTACCTTAGACCGCAAGTGAAAGCACATCTAGAAGTATAAAGATCGGAAATACACTCCATCTTCAGCGAATCTACACGAATAATGATCGTCTTAATATTTTGTGACATAACTAAGTACTACTTCACTTTATTATTATAGTGGTTTACTATGTACTTATTATTGTTTCTTTACTTAAAAGAGTGGTAGTCTTATTTATAAATTACAACTTGATAAATGTTATTAAAATTTTTCCATACGATCGTACAACCAAATTTAGTAAGTATATAACAATGGCTAAAACATTGTTCAAGTAACTTAATATGAAATATGCTTGCCCACATTTATAGTTTATAAAAACAATGCCATCTACGTACTAAGTTATATATGGGTTTACCTTACTGTTATTATCATACATCATATAACCATCTACTAGGGTGTATGTCAAACTTTTAAATGCTTAATATTAAGATATCTTAGCCAATCAATGCTTACTTTAGTTTGTATCAATATGCTAATAATAAATAAGTGTTGCTTATACTCAATGATTTAACCATTTAAATACTGACATCATAAATGTTGGTAATTCTTGTCCATCTAATATAACGTGACATGCCCATTTAGATGATATGTGATTTAAAAATCCTTTACAAGTCTTGAGGTTATACAAGGCCATGTGTTTGCAAACACAACTCTTTATTGTCTATTTTAAAATAATATCCGTAGACCCCTTTTCTGTATGAAAGAAAATATGCAGGCCTCCTTTTTATTTCGCTTAAGTTTTAATCCAGTTGTTATGAACGTATTAATGGTTATACCAATAGTTTGCTAACCCAAAACAAAACTTTAAACAACCTGTTCGAAGAGCAAACAAAATAGAGGTCGACGTATGATATGCTGTCTTATTTTCTTCGTGATTTTATGAGACCTTTGTATAGTTGTTATTCGTTTATTTGTGATTAATGAAGCAGATATTTGTTTTACGTATTCTTAATTCGTCATAACCGGTTTTACTATGAAACATGCGCTAACAAGAAGTTTATGAGATACCTCATAGCCATGCGACAGGAACGAAGATACGAGTGAGTGCGAGACAAACTCATGAATCAAAGGAGTAATATTGAATCCAAAACTCCATCGTACACAACCACCACTCGAACCCAAATCGCGGACCATAATCCCCAATGAACCAACTGAAACGGCAGCCTTCAACCAGGTCGAACCACACGAGACCATATTCAAGATTAAACCCGTATATGCAGCTTTGAATGATGGGCGTTTGGTAACCCAAAACTCCTGCATCCACACGTCCAGGAACAGCAGATCGGATGCAATACGTTTCTGTTGCGTTCTATGATTTCCCACGGCTCCAAAACCTCCTTTGCTTAACGATGGGGCTGGACAGATTTAATTTAGAGTTTGGTTTAGTATGGGTCGTTTAATGTGAATGAGAGGAATGAGGTAATTTTGGGTTTTTAAGTGGATGAACCGTAGGGTTAGGCTATAAATCAGGAGGACCAAATCTTGCATTTTTAGCAGAATATATGTCAATCAAGTTTACTCTTATCACTTATGTTTTAGACGTGTGATATAGAGGGAAGGCACAAGATTTTCGCTTTCAAGGTAGGTACAAGAAAACGTGTTTGTGGCAATGAAACAATATATTAGATTAGTAGCACCAGTAAGGGTATACTATTTTTATTTTTAACCTTGACATATTGTGAACAATATTTAATTCATATGTTTTGTGTATTGAGCAATAGTTGAAAAGGAGTGAATGGAGTGATTAGCATTCTATACCCATTATATGTAATGTCTTATGAAATTACTGTCACATAATAGTATTTTTGTAGTGAGATTTATAGATGAGTTGTTATGTATTTAATCTTTTTCTTAATGTAGTGATGAATGGTGCCTTATTATATGTGTCCACATATATTATGTTGTACGTTATAAGTGATGAGAGTTTTTATACAGTTGCGTTCGTAATAATATGAAATTGTAGAGATTGTAGTGAGTGATAAATAAATCTCGTGAGAGTATTAGTTGATAATGATATGTTAAAATGTGTAATTTAATTATAGGGTATGACATATGGTTAAATTTTTACACTTTCGAAATTTTAGAGGGGCAAAATGGGAATTTTTTACGTGAATGAAAATTTAGGGTTTTACAACTCTTCCCCTCTAAAAGAAAAATTTCGTCCTCGAAATTTGCAAAGAATCAGAAGTGAAAGGATCGAAAACAAAATAGGGACGTACCAGATCAGAATATAAAATGTGGATAACTAGCTCGTATTGATTCCTCGGTCTCCCAGGCAGCCTCCCGCTCTGGGTGGTTCTTCCAAAGAATCTTTACGAACGGAAATGAAAAATCCTAACGATCGGAAATGAAACGAAACAGAAGACACAACGGACAGCGAACGAAAATGTAACAGACTTGTTTCTCATGACTCTTCGTTGTCGATCTAAGATTGTTTCGGGTATCCTCAGAAAGGCAAATCGTTCAGGATTCACATCAAAAGAATATATACCAAATGTAATAGATGATAATCGCATCCCATCAGGAGAGATACCAAGAAGCTGCAGGACTGACGGATATTTCGTCTGCGGGAAAGAGATAGACAAGCCAAATGAGGACGTATCGAATTATAGCAAACATGAGAACAATATTGGTGTTCAACCCTCCAGATTCTCAAATAGTCTCGGTTTCAAAATGACCTTTCAAAGGTATCTTCATACACAAACAGATCTTGTTTTCTCAGGATCCACAATCGCATATCTTTACTCATGGCAGATCATAATGAACAGATTCATCGAATGCGAAACGTATATATATCAGAGCGCAGGTGTATTCCTTCATAGAAACCGATCGAATCCATATAGACAGAAACAGACGGCAGAAAGCTCTATAACCGAACCTAAAATTCTTATCGGAAGTACCGAGGTCAACAATCGCGTGTCGAGTATCCAGACGTATCAAATCATATAACGGTGGAAACAGATTAAGCGTATAGGTGGAACGAACCTAAATCTTAGCAAATGCAAAAATTCTCACATCTCTAATCAAAATTCTAAGGTTTCTAAAGTACTCCTCGAAATATCCTATGAACACAATAAGGGTACGCCATATGACGTAAGTATTATCACGTTCGCGAACCGTCATAATACCAGCATCATATGAGTATACCATCATTATGGTCATACTTTATCTCAAGTCGCGAACAGAACTACTTATCTTAACCACCTATCAGTCTTTCTACCTCCTAAGGTTGGTCCAAAACAAGCATCACTACGGATTCTAAATCGGAGGAATTTGAACGTACAAATAGTGTAACGGAATGTGTACCCCTCAAAATGAAACTCGTCGTCGAAACGTTAGGTCTTTCACAATTTATCCTTCTTCTCATAATGAAACCATCATCCAAACAAATGCATAACGAACACAGAACGGAATTTCTAATAGGGTAAGGCTCATTCAAAAGATCCTATCGAAAGGTAACGGAAACTTAAGTGGTCTAAGAGGAAATGAATTACGTCTTCAATACCTTCATCCTTTACAAAAATCAAATCTTCCAAATCCAAACGTTTACTACAAAATGATCTTGAATCTTTTCGAATTCCAAGTAGTCGCTCTCTTGTCTAATCATACGATCCTAGGGTGAAAAGGAAATCATAAACTTGAGTCTGGTTCCTCAAGTCTTCGACACTTCTTCTGGACACTTCGGTGTGGCAGCGTGAATCTCTGACGTGATCACCGTGCATTCCTCCATTTGCGAGTCTGCTTCAGCTCTCAATTCATCTTAGTACAACTAAAATGACTAGAGAAACAAGGTTGCGTGTCTCCTACAGGTCTTCTAGCATGATTCAAAATTCACCAACTCAAACTGCTGTGGACTTCCTGGTTTATGTGCTGAAAACTCATCTTCTACGGTCTAGTCGTCTTGATGCCCAACTGAAATCTCCACGTGCTGCTTGAGGTATAATCGAGTCTCATCTCAGTCTGTCTTCTCCTCACATGCTTCTCTCTTGGTAACGCTTGTCACGAACCTCTTCTGCACATCTTCTACAAGGTTTCTAACTCTGACAATGGTCTTCAGTCTTGGTCCTTTTCGTGGAAGCTCTTTAGTCATCGGATACCTGGTGGTGTTGTCTGCTACAATCTCTTATCGTCAAGTAAATCTATTCTTCTAGAACAAAGGGTCGGTTCACTTCATACTAAAATGGTCAACGTGTTCCTCGTTCGTCTCTGAGCTCAAACATACTGTCATACTATGACAATTGTCTGAATACTTGCGAAAACATGACTCTTCTAGCCAATACAATTGACATCATCCAAAACTCATAGTGGTCACACAGGTACTAAAACAACTTCAGGAAATCTTCTTAGGGAAAAACTTCATATCACAAATCTTTCTCTTCACAAATCAAATTGTAATGCTTTGCGGAACTTAAACTCAACTAATCAACTTCCTTCTCAGATGTTCTTGTGGTTGCTTCTTCCGTCTTTCAAACTCAAATGAGGTCGTCTGCTACGGAGTTTCAAAAATAGAACAATCAAATAATGATACGCAGAAATGGAATAATGATTACGGTTACATTCACGATAGTCGGTGTGCCGCCGCACACTTCTCTCTTTCTTCTTCATAAACCAATAGGAGCATTCAAGAGATTACTGAAGTGAACAAACTCATATTCCATCAGTTCCTACAATCTCTTAACTTCTTCAGTATAGTGGTTTTGCCAAATTCAGATTAGTTCAATGCAACTTTACTTCCCGAACGGATCTCAAAAGGTTCATCAGAAACACCAGAAATTCGTACAACAATTTTTAAAATGCCGGAGCTTTCCAAGAGTGGATACTAACAAGCGTTAGGAGAAAATTGGAAATCAAAGAGATCGGAGTATGTGCTTCATACAATAATCTTAATAGATTCAAATGATTGAGAATATCATATCAAAATATGGGTGAAACAGATTCTTAAAGATCGTATTTCAAATATTGTAGTCTACGGTAGCTTCACGAAAGCCACCCATCCAAAATCAAAAGACCTCAAAGTCCAAGGTAAACGGATTCTTAGAACGAATGTGGTTGTCAAATCATACGGATAATTCACATATCAAATTTAGGTACATGGTTCATCAAAGTGTAGGATAGAAGAGTGAACAGTTCGAAGGATCGAAAGTTAAAGATTGGAATTATGTTAGCTTATAACATGGGAATGGTAGGTGTGCACGATAGTAATACGAACATCGTTTAACTGTCAGAGTTGAGATGTATGGAATATCGGTTATTAGCATCAGCATGCTTATATAACAATTCCGTACGACAATATCAACATCAAATCCTTCAAAGGATGAACATACAAAGTTCATTCTTCAAATGACGGAAGGTAAGACTTCCTCGTCTTCTGCGACAAACGTTCCTATAAGGCATGACTAAAGGCATAGGCAAGATTCAGAGTGATGCGGAAGCAAATACTACTCACATGGATGTCCTAGTCTACCCATTCCTCACCGGTTGCAACTTATGTTCCTATGGGAAAATACTCAAGTAACTTCGCAAAGGTTATCCTAAGAGCGCCTACAGTGGAAACTTAGGGGTCCTAACTTACACAGGCCAAGGGTAGATGTACTACAAGCGTAAACCTGGCTTTGATACCATAATTGTAACACCCTAACCCGGCAAGGGTAGAAGTGTCACGCAAATGGTGACATATCAAAGGCAAGCATAACATACGACTTAAATAATACAATAGAAATTCAAAGGTTACAAATGATACACTGAAACTACAAGGTTACAAATGAGAAACAAAACTAAATACTATGTCTATCAATGCAAATCCTTCTAAACTCTTCTACTTCCGAAAACTATCAAGGTCTTCTAAGTCCAAAGGTCTCTTCACTCATACCCAGCTTCCATCTAAAACCTGCCGCACACGGAAAGAAAACGTGCGGCTGAGCTTAAAAAGCCCAGTGAACAGATATATAATAAACGGAAACAAAAGCAAATGGAAATGAACAGGCATATCATAATGAGTGAGAAATAGGAAAAGGAAATAAAGAGTAAGGTTTAGGACAGTCATCCACCACGAGCCCATATCATAACATATCACATATCATATCATATCATATCATATCTTCATAATCATATAGAGGGGAGACCTCTCAGATAATCAGATAATATGAGGGGTGTCCTCATTCTTCAGGTGGAGTAGCTAGCTCCCATATCTTGTGAAAGGAGTGGATTGCACCCAGCCCCAGTCACCATATCATATCATATCAAAGCATATCATAACATATCTAGGATGCATCCATTCGCCCCCCAAACAAATCATATTGGCCATAACAAATCATAAAGCGCGCATATCATATCATAATGGGGACGGTGTAACCAAATCACTAGGGCTACACACTAGTCATGCCATTGGTGCATCAATGACACGGCCATGTTACCTTCATGGCTAGGGAACATATTTTGGCTCGTAGTATCAAACTGGGGTAAGGGTCAAAGATCAAAGGTTCATATCATAGCAAAGGTTCATATGTCATACTCATAGTCCAAATCTCAAGGTTCATATCACAGGGTTCAATAAGAGGTTCAGAAGTCAAAGGTTCATATCAAAGGTTCATATCATAGGTTCAATCAAAAGTCAAGAGGTCGAAGGCACCTTATTAACAAGGGCGGAATATCTGTACCTTAGACCGCAAGTGAAAGCACATCTAGAAGTATAAAGATCGGAAATACACTCCATCTTCAGCGAATCTACACGAATAATGATCGTCTTAATATTTTGTGACATAACTAAGTACTACTTCACTTTATTATTATAGTGGTTTACTATGTACTTATTATTGTTTCTTTACTTAAAAGAGTGGTAGTCTTATTTATAAATTACAACTTGATAAATGTTATTAAAATTTTTCCATACGATCGTACAACCAAATTTAGTAAGTATATAACAATGGCTAAAACATTGTTCAAGTAACTTAATATGAAATATGCTTGCCCACATTTATAGTTTATAAAAACAATGCCATCTACGTACTAAGTTATATATGGGTTTACCTTACTGTTATTATCATACATCATATAACCATCTACTAGGGTGTATGTCAAACTTTTAAATGCTTAATATTAAGATATCTTAGCCAATCAATGCTTACTTTAGTTTGTATCAATATGCTAATAATAAATAAGTGTTGCTTATACTCAATGATTTAACCATTTAAATACTGACATCATAAATGTTGGTAATTCTTGTCCATCTAATATAACGTGACATGCCCATTTAGATGATATGTGATTTAAAAATCCTTTACATGTCTTGAGGTTATACAAGGCCATGTGTTTGCAAACACAACTCTTTATTGTCTATTTTAAAATAATATCCGTAGACCCCTTTTCTGTATGAAAGAAAATATGCAGGCCTCCTTTTTATTTCGCTTAAGTTTTAATCCAGTTGTTATGAACGTATTAATGGTTATACCAATAGTTTGCTAACCCAAAACAAAACTTTAAACAACCTGTTCGAAGAGCAAACAAAATAGAGGTCGACGTATGATATGCTGTCTTATTTTCTTCGTGATTTTATGAGACCTTTGTATAGTTGTTATTCGTTTATTTGTGATTAATGAAGCAGATATTTGTTTTACGTATTCTTAATTCGTCATAACCGGTTTTACTATGAAACATGCGCTAACAAGAAGTTTATGAGATACCTCATAGCCATGCGACAGGAACGAAGATACGAGTGAGTGCGAGACAAACTCATGAATCAAAGGAGTAATATTGAATCCAAAACTCCATCGTACACAACCACCACTCGAACCCAAATCGCGGACCATAATCCCCAATGAACCAATTGAAACGGCAGCCTTCAACCAGGTCGAACCACACGAGACCATATTCAAGATTAAACCCGTATATGCAGCTTTGAATGATGGGCGTTTGGTAACCCAAAACTCCTGCATCCACACGTCCAGGAACAGCAGATCGGATGCAATACGTTTCTGTTGCGTTCTATGATTTCCCACGGCTCCAAAACCTCCTTTGCTTAACGATGGGGCTGGACAGATTTAATTTAGAGTTTGGTTTAGTATGGGTCGTTTAATGTGAATGAGAGGAATGAGGTAATTTTGGGTTTTTAAGTGGATGAACCGTAGGGTTAGGCTATAAATCAGGAGGACCAAATCTTGCATTTTTAGCAGAATATATGTCAATCAAGTTTACTCTTATCACTTATGTTTTAGACGTGTGATATAGAGGGAAGGCACAAGATTTTCGCTTTCAAGGTAGGTACAAGAAAACGTGTTTGTGGCAATGAAACAATATATTAGATTAGTAGCACCAGTAAGGGTATACTATTTTTATTTTTAACCTTGACATATTGTGAACAATATTTAATTCATATGTTTTGTGTATTGAGCAATAGTTGAAAAGGAGTGAATGGAGTGATTAGCATTCTATACCCATTATATGTAATGTCTTATGAAATTACTGTCACATAATAGTATTTTTGTAGTGAGATTTATAGATGAGTTGTTATGTATTTAATCTTTTTCTTAATGTAGTGATGAATGGTGCCTTATTATATGTGTCCACATATATTATGTTGTACGTTATAAGTGATGAGAGTTTTTATACAGTTGCGTTCGTAATAATATGAAATTGTAGAGATTGTAGTGAGTGATAAATAAATCTCGTGAGAGTATTAGTTGATAATGATATGTTAAAATGTGTAATTTAATTATAGGGTATGACATATGGTTAAATTTTTACACTTTCGAAATTTTAGAGGGGCAAAATGGGAATTTTTTACGTGAATGAAAATTTAGGGTTTTACAATTCATGTTACAAAGGGAATAAGATGCATAGGATATGATGTGTCGGGTTCGAGCAAGTTTTAAATTTATAAGGGTGAATTACCGAATCTAAGAACAACACATACGAGCAAGTATACTCGTCCGTTGTAGCAAGATTTTTATGGTAAGTCGGGATCGTTCGCAGGGATTTGTGTAGTGAATCGAATTATAAGTTAAAAGCAAATTTCTCAAACAAGCAATAATAATAATAGGAAAATTCAAATGATTAAAAACTACACTTGCTTAGACTAGTGTACTACAATTGACTAATATGATTGTGATAACTTTGGATAACATGTTGGTTATGATAATTAGTTTGGTGACTAATCTATTGTTTCTACAAATTAAACCTTCGTCAAGATCTTAGTTTATAAAAACAAGCATTACGTTTAACCAATCAATTCAAGATCCATTCAAGGTTCATAAGTTGGTGTACCTTAAACACAAAAATAATCTTTTGCCTAATCAAACAAGCTTAAGAAATGGTCAATACGAAAGGTAACCGATTATAGAAAAAAGGTCACAATTGATAATAAACTATTAATCTCTCGACCCTTGAAATGGTTTACAATCAATCCGTTTTGATAAATAAAAGCATTTTCATTACAATCACGATTAAGTTTCTTTGTTTAATCAAGAATAGTGGATGACAACAATCATTCATAGACAAATGATTATAACTAGTTGAATAACAATAGTTCTCTCGACCCTTAAAATTACTAGCAACTAGTTAATCTTGACCAACAAATGTCACTATGAAACTTGATCACAATTGGTTCTTAGAATCGACATGAAATTGAATTAAAACATGTTATCACAATCATATGCCAATCAATAGGTAATACACATCATCTAAGCAAGTGCACAAAGGCACTAGCCACTCATAGCAAACATAAACATAATCTTAAAACCTTGAACATTAAAAACCATGATTGAGAGTCTTACAATGATTGAAAATAAGATTACAAGTGAAAAGGCAATGATTCTCACAAGAGATGAATTAGACTTCGACTCTCCTTTTGTTCCTGGACTTTTTAGACGAATTTAAGAGTATGTGATGAGTGGTTGATGGATTCTCCTTGTTGATTGATAGTTATGTGTGTGTGTGTATCTAAATGCTCATCAAATGGTCCTTATAATACTCCAACCAAGGGTCTTGGTTCATTAATGCCTCTCTTGTCCTCCAAGTAGTGTTAATTAGACCATTATTATGATTAGAAGGTCCTAGAACCAGATGTGTAGCAATCACAAGACTTAATGATGAAGATTTGGAAATCAGACGACATCCAACCGATCGGTATTTCGTCCAACCGATCGGTTGGTCTTCAAAGCTGACCTCCATCCGAATCGGATGCGGGCTGCATCCGATCGGATGGAGCTTGCTGATTTACTCTTTTTGGTATTTGGCCGTTTGACTTGTTTCTTGTTCGTAGCTCTTGGTTCTTTGATCTTTCCCTTCATCTTTAGACTCATTAACTTGACTACATAGACTTTTACTCTTCTAAGTACCTTTTGGTGCGGGACTTGCCACAAGAATCTTCATGAAATCATAAATATTTCCTTCTTCCTCGTTTTTGCATTGTTTTCATCCTTTTTCCTGTTTTTGGCTACATAAACTTCGCAAACACACTTTGGTACGATTAAATAACAAAAGCATATAAATATAACCACAAAACACATATAAAAACACAAATAACGCTACTAAAAACATGTTAGATTTAAGCGTTATCAAATCCCCCACACTTGAACTTTGCTTGCCCTCAAGCAAATCTAGAAATAAAAACAATTATCCACATGGCATACAAAAATGATTGGAAAAATGTGATGCAAATCTATCAAGCACGAGTACAAGATAGATTCATCATTTTAAGCTTTTATGGTTGAAGCATTGAGATGTTTGACAATACCCAAATGATTTTCTTGCTTGATACACATTACTAAACACCTCACGAAAGGGAAATGAACTATAATTCACTCAAAACACTCATTTATATGATTGGGTGAGTATATAAGAGGAATGACACTCATTTGCTCAGTCATGATCTAAATATTACCATAAGCTTGTACAAGAAACAAAACTACACCGAAATGGTGTGAGCGCCAAGTATACATGTCAAAGAGGACTTTTATTCGGGTTTAAGGCTTAGGGGCAATATCAGACTTATGTGCCACTATCTCATGCAAAACATAATAGCTCGCTAACAACGAATTCTCGCATCACCAAATAACGGATGGTCACTAGATTGTACCTTGGTTCGCTAACAACGTTACTTGCATAACGGATGGTCGCCAAAATACTCCCCAGATCGCTAACAACGTTAGTCAATTCCTCAAGAAATCGGATGGTCACTACATGTCCATACATTTAATAATTTCACAAAGTCAAAAGGGTAGGATAAGGCATGGGATATATTTGAGAGAGGTTTTATGATAAAAACAAAAACTAGTCAAAGTCTATTAACCGAATGTTACTAGCTATTACAAACCACTATCATGCCATTTTTTGCGAGAAACTCCATGCTTCCTTGATTCATACTTTATTCACTAGCCCATTGGCTCATTCTTGTCACCTTATAGTTGCGATGACTCTTTTTCTCTTTATTTTTTTTTATTATTTTATTATTTTTTAATTTTTTATTTTAATTGCGATGACTTCACAACTTTTGGAGTTTGCAACTTTCTTCGAACTTTCATGATTTCCCATATAACATCCATCTTGCCAAATAGCTAGCAACCAACCAAGACTTGACTAGGGGCAAGGCTAGGCTAAAAGGTGTAAAATCTTTTTGAATTTTTCAGGGTTTTATCAAAAGAAAAAGATAGGCTCGGAGGGTGTAACTAGGGGTATCTAGCATTAAAGATAAACGCTAACAAATGGGTCCATATGAGTGGTAAACTAGCCAATGTAACTAGCTTAATATATAATTATATGTAAATGGAAGGCCATTTGGGTTAAATCCTAAGGTTGCCTCTTATCACGCATATATACTTATATCACAAAAAATGTGATCTCACAATGGTCTCGTAATGATTTACAAGTACAAGTTCTAGAATAAATAAAATCACCGGCACACTCATAGCAAAAAATCTAAGCATAAAAGATGTATGCTATATACGAAACAGGCTTAAATCCTCACAATTTAGTGGAAAGGCTATAATATGTGCTAGCTAATGTTATCGATCCCAGAATGGATTGCAATATTAATCGGGACACATCTCGAATTTTCAAAAATTACGGGTTCACCAGTGGATAAATATATAATCTTTAAAATGACAAACAACTAGATTACAAGGGCAAACAAAATTTAAAATTAAGCTCGAAACATACAATCTATTCTTATTTTCCTATTCATCCCCTACACTTAAGTTAAGCATTGTCCTCAATGTGATAAACGATTTCAAGGAATGAAATAGGGAAATAAGAGAATAAACCGTATTTTCTGCTCAGGGAGATTCTTGATCCTAGCATTCCAGCTTCGCAATCATTACCTGCAGTAATCTTAAAAACAAAAGAAACACACACGAAATATTTTTTCGTTTTATTAAAAGCTAGTGATACACCCCCACACTTAAGTTCAACTAAGCAATTTAGAAAAACTTTGGGGTTTAATCACTTGAAAATAAAATAAAAATGAAAACACACGGGTTGCCTCCCGAGAAGCGCTTGTTTTATTAACGAGTCATCAGCCGGACTCGAACTTCCTTTTCACGTTGGTGCAATTTCTGGATTCTTCTTTGAGAATTTTGGAACATACACCACATTTCCTATCACTATTCCTTCTCCAGTTTCATCTATGTCTTCCAATTTAATTTCTCCCATGGTCTAGGAAGAACATCATAGATATAACCAGAATCCTCGGCCCACGGAGTGTTTTTCTTAAAATCGTCCGGGAAAGGTGACATAAATGTTATAGCTTCATATTCCGATTCAGGCAGAATCTCTTTGATATAAACTTCATTCATTTGCTCCTTGTCATAGTACAATTTAATTCGGTGCCCATTAACAATGAAACTTCCACCATGTTTGTCATGCAATTCAACATATCCAGATGGAAATCCATGTTTCATTATATACGGTCCGAACCATTTCGGTTTCAGCTTAGGAGCTTTGAACTTGTATTTCATATTAAAAAGCAGAACTTTGTCTCCAGCTTTGAATTCTTTTTGGATTTTTAGCTTTCTGTCATGATAGGATTTGGTTCTAGCTTTGTAAAGCTTGGAGTTCTCGTAAGCTTGGAGTCTTAATTCATCGAGTTCATGCAATTGCAAAAATCTCTTTTCTCCAGCTATTTTGAGATCTGGGTTACAGCTTCTCAGTGCCCAGTAAGCGCGATGTTCGATTTCGAACGGCAAATGACAGGTTTTTCCATACAAAAGTCTGTATGGTGTTGTACCAATTGGTGTTTTGTAAGCCGTGCGAAATGCCCACAGAGCATCATCTAGTTTCCTCGACCAAACGGCGGGATTGTCTTTAACCGTTTTTTCGAGTATCCTTTTTAAGGCTCTGTTGGTATTTTCAACTTGACCACTGGTCTGTGGGTGATAAGCTGTAGCGAAACGATGATGAACTCTGTATCGCTTCATAATTTTCTCCATTTGTTTGTTACATAAATGGGTTCCTCGATCACTTATTAAAGCTTTAGGAATTCCATAACGAGCGAAAAGCTTTTTGAGGAAATTAACAACTACTCGTGCATCATTGGTTGGTAAAGCTTCAGCTTCTGCCCATTTGGAAACGTAGTCAATAGCAACGAGAATGTATTCGTATTTGTGTGATTTAGGAAATGGTCCCATGAAATCAATTCCCCAAATATCGAATAATTCACAGACTTGAATGCTCTTTTGTGACATTTCATCTCTTCGAGAAAGGCTACCGGATTTTTGGCACGCATCACAGTTCTGAACAAGAGTATGGGCTTCTTTAAAAATGGTTGGCCAATAGAATCCAGCATCAAAGACTTTTTTGGCGGTGGTGGAAGGACCATAGTGTCCCCCAGTCGGGCCATGATGACATTCATCAAGAATTCTTCTCGTTTCGGAACCATAAACACATCTTCTTATCATCCCGTCGGGACACATTTTGAAAAGATAGGGTTCTTCCCAATAGTAATGTTTAAGTTCTGAAAAGAATTTACTTCGTTGGGCATGAGTTAATCCTTTCTTTAGAATTCTTCTAACGAGATAATTTGCATAATCTGCAAACCATGGAATTTCGTTCTCATCAACTGTATCAACAGTCATGAGGGTTTCATCTGGAAAATAATCGTCAATCTCATCTTCTTTTAACTCCTCCAAATTTGGATTTTCTAAACGAGACAGATGATCAGCAGCTAGATTTTCTGCTCCTTTCTTATCTTTGATTTCGATGTCGAATTCTTGGAGTAGCAAAATCCATCGAATAAGACGCCGTTTGGTATCTTGTTTAGCAAACAGATATTTTAACGCTGAATGATCAGTGAACACGATTGTTTTTGAAAGCACAAGATAAGATTTGAATTTGTCGAAAGCAAAAACAACGGCTAACAATTCTTTCTCCGTAACCGTATAGTTTTGTTGAGCGTTATTGAGTGTTTTGCTGGCGAAGTATATAGGACGAAAATGTTTCTCTTCTCGTTGTCCTAATACAGCTCCAACAGCAAAATCGCTTGCGTCGCACATGAGCTCGAATGGTAGTGACCAATTAGGTGAAACCATAATGGGTGCACTAGTCAGTTGGGTTTTCAACGTTTCGAATGCCTTCATGCAATCTGCATTGAAGTCAAAAATAGAATCTTTTTCTAGAAGTTTCGTCATTGGACGAGATATTTTGGAAAAATCCTTAATGAAACGACGGTAAAAACCGGCATGTCCTAAAAAACTTCTAACGGCTTTAACGTTGGTTAGGGGTGGTAATTTGGTGATAACATCAATCTTTGCTTTGTCAACTTCCATTCTTGCGCTGGAAATCTTGTGTCCTAGCACAATTCCTTCAGTCACCATGAAATGACATTTCTCCCAGTTGAGAACAAGATGTGCAGCTTCGCATCTTTCAAGCATTTTATCTAGATTAGAAAGACAAGCTTCAAATGAGCTTCCAAAAACTGAAAAGTCATCCATGAAAACTTCCATATACGTTTCAAGCATGTCTTGGAATATAGCAATCATACATCTTTGAAAAGTCGTGGGAGCATTACATAATCCAAAAGGCATACGCCGATAAGCGTAAGTTCCTAAGGGACATGTGAATGTAGTCTTTTCTTGATCAGCCGGATCAATAGGAATTTGGAAATATCCTGAAAAGCCATCAAGGAAGCAAAAGTATTTGTTCCCTGCTAATCTCTCAAGCATTTGATCCATGAAAGGCAAAGGAAAATGATCTTTCCTGGTGGCTTTGTTCAATTTCCTGTAATCAATACATACTCGCCATCCTGTGACAGTTCTAGTAGGAACTAATTCATTCCGTTCGTTGGTCACAACAGTCATTCCTCCTTTTTTCGGAACACAGTGAACAGGACTCACCCAAGGACTATCCTCGATGGGGTAAATAATACCAGCATCAAGAAATTTGATGATTTCTTTTTTAACAACTTCTTTCATGTTGGGGTTGAGTCGACGTTGTCTTTCTACAACTGGTTTGGCATCTTCTTCGAAATTGATTTTGTGCTTGCAAAAATCAGGACTGATTCCTGGGATATCAGAAGTTTTCCATGCAAAAGCTCTTTTATGCTTCTTGAGAACAGAAATGAGGCATCCTTTTTCATAATCTTTGAGCAACGAAGATATGACTACTGGAAGTAGCGAATTATCTCCCAAGTAAACATACTCATGATTTTCTGGAAGTGGTTTCAGCTCAAGATCAGTTGGTGGTTCTTGAAGTGATGTTTTGATCCTCATTTGATCATTAAAATCGATTTCCTCAAAATATTCTTCTATTTCTCCTTCTTCAACTTCTGTTTCTTCTTCTTCTTCAAACTTTACTTCCATAAAATCAGCGAATTCCTTATCAAAGTTTGTTTCATTAATTTTCTCTGAAGTAGTCATGAATGGATCCGAATCTTCAAGTAATGCATCCAATTCTTCCTCAGTGACTTCATCGATTACATCAATGTTAAAACAAGTGTCATCACTAGAATATGGATATTGCATTGCTTTATCGATTAAAAAGGTGATTCTATCATCTCCTACTCCAAGATTCAGTTCTTTTCCTTTTACTTTGATTATCGCGTCAGTGGTGTTTAGGAAAGGTCTTCCTAAAATAAGGGGTACTCTACTATCTTCCTCCATTTCTAAGATCACAAAATCCACGGGAAAAATGAATTTACCAACTTGGACAAGCATATTCTCAACAATACCAACAGGATATTGATAAGAATGATTAGCTAATCGAATACTCATCCTTGTGGGTTCAAGGTATTGATGGAAAGTTTCGAATACAGAGAATAGGGCATCAAATTGATACTTGCACCTAAATCGGCTAAAGCATCGCATGTGATGTTGTTTCCTAATATGTACGGAATCAGAAAACTTCCGGGATCTCCGAGTTTCGGTGGAATTTTGTTTTGAACAATAGCTGAACATTCTTTATTGAGAAAGGTAGCAGATATTTGCTCCAACTTGTTCTTGTTATTAAGAAGTTCTTTCAAAAATTTCCCATAATTGGGCATTCCAGCTAGAACGTCAACGAGGGGTACATTGAGTCTAACTTCTTTGATTATTTCAACAAACTTCTTATAACGCTCCTCCATTCTTTCTTTCTTAAGGCTCTGAGGATATGGAATTTTTGGAGTGTAAGCCTTAACTGGTGGTTTGGGTTTGGGTTGCGTTTTTGGTGTATTTTCCTTCTTGGCTTCTTCTTCTTCATCCTCACTATCATCATTGATGATCGTGGTATTGTTTGGGTTGGGTGGTGGATCATAAGAAAGGCCACTTCTTGTGAATACAACATTGATATGCTCATTTCTGGTCTGTGGTGGACGATAAGTTTTATCGTTCGATCCTGATGATGTTGGCTTAGGGTTTGTTTGGGTATTACTTGGCAACGAACCTGATGGTCGGGAAGAAATTTGATCAGAGAGTCTACCAAATTTGTTTTCAAGATCTTGAATAGACGCTTGATGATTTTTCTGACCTTGCTCAACTTTGGTTTTGAGATTGAAAAATTGATTCTTGACAAACTCGTTGGTTGATTTCTGAGCTGTGACGAATTCTCTCATCATTTTTTCAAAATCGGTTTCTTCGGGTTTTTTGTCAGAGTTTTGTGTGGTCTGGTTGTCTACTCTTGGTTGAGAATCACGGTTGTTATCCCGTTGTTGACGATCTTGCCAACTAACAGAGTTTCGTCTGTAATAATTTCCACGATATCCTCCTCCACGGTATCCTCCTTGGACATAATTAGCTTCTCCTTCTTTGGGTTGATCCATAGGTTGATCGTCGCATTCTGAAGACGGGTGATTACCTCCACAGTTGTTACAACCATCTCGCATTTCTTTCATCTCTCCTTTAAGATCTTTGTATTGCGAATCGATTCTGGAAACCAAGGTTTTCGTTTTCTCCATGAGTTTAGATGAATCGGAATTTTTGACAAAAGCAACGGTTTTCCTTAAAGGTTTGGTTTTGGCATCTTTCGACCAGTCGAGTTTGAGAAGAACTCGGTCTTCAAGCAATTGGTTTGCCTGGTTAGGGGTCTTATAAAGAAAAATTCCTCCAGCATCAAGAATTCCTTGAGATGTTTCATCAAGTCCATGGTAGAAGATTTGGATAATGGTTCCTCGTCCTAAACCATGTCCGTGACAACTTCGAAGTAGATCTTTCATACGAAGCCAGGCTTCGACGAGCGATTCGTTAGGGTTTTGTGTGAAAGCACGGATTTCTCCCATGAGTCGGTCAAACATGGCAGGTGGAAAGAATCGGCTTACAAAAGCTTGCCTCATCTCCTCCCAAGTATTGATGATTCCGGGTGTTAATTCGTTATACCACACTTTTGCATCTCCAGCAAGTGATGACGGGAAAAGTTTGAGTTTAATGGCATCCACATTGGTGTCGCCATATCGGAACATGCCACAGATTTCAATGAATTCGGCAATGTGTTTGTGAGGATCGGCCCTCGAACGGCCATCGAATTGACGGTCTTTGATCATAGAAAGATGGCTTCCCACATGGGTCTATCGTCAGCCATGGGAAAAGGTTGATCAGTGAATGGATTATAAACGACTTTGGCTTCAAAAAGGTTTTCAAACGGTGGGTTTGGTACTCTCGGTATACGGTTGGCTAATGGAACAAAGGGTTTTCTTTTCTTTCTTTGTCTTCGGACTAAACGTTCGGGATCTGAAAAAGGTGAAATTGGTTCTATTCCAGTTGATCGAGTGTTCATACAATTCCCCAGAGAATCAAGGCAATGTCTAAACAAACGAGCGAAGAACGAAAACAATTTAAAAAAATCAGAACTGACCAACCGATCGGATAGAATGGTCTACCGATCGGATGATGCTCTCGGTAAAATTGGGTTTGAAGGAATCCGATCGGATGGAAGTGCCTACCGATCGGATAGATCTCTCGGTAAAATGAAAAACTGGGCAACCGATCGGATGGATGTGAAACCGATCGGATTCTCAGCTCGGTAAAACTTTTTTTTTTTTTTACGAAAACTAACTAGGCGAGAAATGGACTAAAACTTACAGAAACACAATCAAAATCCCCGGCAGCGGCGCCAAAAACTTGATGTGTCGGGTTTGAGTAAGTTTTAAATTTATAAGGGTGAATTACCGAATCTAAGAACAACACATACGAGCAAGTATACTCGTCCGTTGTAGCAAGATTTTTATGGTAAGTCGGGATCGTTCGCAGGGATTTGTGTAGTGAATCGAATTGTAAGTTAAAAGCAAATATTTTAAACAAGCAATAATAATAATAGGAAAATTCAAATGATTAAAAACTACACTTTCTTAGACTAGTGTACTACAATTGACTAATATGATTGTGATAACTTTGGATAACGTGTTGGTTATGATAATTAGTTTGGTGACTAATCTATTGTTTCTACAAATTAAACCTTCGTCAAGATCTTAGTTTATAAAAACAAGCATTACGTTTAACCAATCAATTCAAGATCCATTCAAGGTTCATAAGTTGGTGTACCTTAAACACAAAAACAATCTTTTGCCTAATCAAACAAGCTTAAGAAATGGTCAATACGAAAGGTAACCGATTATAGACAAAAGGTCACAATTGATAATAAACTATTAATCTCTCGACCCTTGAAATTGTTTACAATCAATCCGTTTTGATAAATAAAAGCATTTTCATTACAATCACGATTAAGTTTCTTTGTTTAATCAAGAATAGTGGATGACAACAATCATTCATAGACAAATGATTATAACCAGTTGAATAACAATAGTTCTCTCGACCCTTAAAATTACTAGCAACTAGTTAATCTTGACCAACAAATTTCACTATGAAACTTGATCACAATTGGTTCTTAGAATCGACTTGAAATTGAATTAAAACATGTTATCACAATCATATGCCAATCAATAGGTAATACACATCATCTAAGCAAGTGCACAAAGGCACTAGCCACTCATAGCAAACATAAACATAATCTTACAACCTTGAACATTAAAAACCATGATTGAGAGTCTTACAATGATTGAAAATAAGATTACAAGTGAAAAGGCAATGATTCTCACAAGAGATGAATTAGACTTCGACTCTCCTTTTGTTCCTGGACTTTTTAGACGAATTTAAGAGTATGTGATGAGTGGTTGATGGATTCTCCTTGTTGATTGATAGTTATGTGTGTGTGTATCTAAATGCTCATCAAATGGTCCTTATAATTCTCCAACCAAGGGTCTTGGTTCATTAATGCCTCTCTTGTCCTCCAAGTAGTGTTAATTAGACCATTATTATGATTAGAAGGTCCTAGAACCAGATGTGTAGCAATCACAAGACTTAATGATGAAGATTTGGAAATCAGACGACATCCAACCGATCGGTATTTCGTCCAACCGATCGGTTGGTCTTCAAAGCTGACCTCCATCCGAATCGGATGCGGGCTGCATCCGATCGGATGGAGCTTGCTGATTTACTCTTTTTGGTCTTTGGCCGTTTGACTTGTTTCTGGTTCGTAGCTCTTGGTTCTTTGATCTTTCCCTTCATCTTTAGACTCATTAACTTGACTACATAGACTTTTACTCTTCTAAGTACCTTTTGGTGCGGGACTTGCCACAAGAATCTTCATGAAATCATAAATATTTCCTTCTTCCTCGTTTTTGCATTGTTTTCATCCTTTTTCCTGTTTTTGGCTACATAAACTTCGCAAACACACTTTGGTACGATTAAGTAACAAAAGCATATAAATATAACCACAAAACACATATAAAACACACAAATAACGCTACTAAAAACATGTTAGATTTAGGGATGAGCTCGGGACCAATCCCGTCCCGAATTGATGCTCCCGAATTTTTCCCGGGCATGAAAGGTGTGTCCCGGTACCGTACCGAACGGGATTCTGGTACCGGTACCGGTTCTGGGATTCGGTACCGGGAAATCGGTACGTATCGGGTTATTCCTGTTTTAGTTTAGATAAAAGTAGGGATGGAGAAAATATAAATTGTGAAAAGGAGCAACCAAATAAAGGTGTTACATTATCTATATAAACAACAGTTACTAGATCAAGTCAAATACATCTCTCAAAAAGCATAGCTATTGTCTCACAAATACTTCGACAATTATTCTGTGTCAAAATCGTTTTGAGAACCAGAAATTTGCAGCATGGACCATTCGAGACCAAAGCAGACATACTATATATAATGCTTCACTTAATCAAACACAGGGCACATAAAATATAGATGCATACTGTTCAAAATCATGTTCAACAATAATACCATTAAAATAATACCATCAAAATACTTGTTTGCATGTGGTCTCATGTATCATCAGTAATACCATCAAAATAAACAAACTAAATCATGTTCAACAAAACAATTAACCTTTGGTTTTCTTGTTGCATGGAACAAATGGGTGTTTGGATAACACAATTCATTAAAAAACATGGACTATTTTAATTTCGGTACCAAATCGGGATTTCCAGGATAATTCCCGTCCCAAACCCGAAATGTCCCGAATTTTTTTTGGCCTTATTTAGTAGTCCCGGTACCTTACCGTATATCAGGACTCGGTACGGTTTCGGGACGGTTCCGGTTCGGTTTCAGGATTCGGTTTGATATGCTCATCCCTAGTTAGATTTAAGCGTTATCAGGATATAAGTTATCATTTTTTAATCTTTTGATAAGAGAAATACATGTGATATTCTCAAAGATTGATGACTTACATAATAGTTAATAACATATTATGTGTGACACTTTTACTAGACATGTGACTATGAGTGTTGAGTCGTTCATGAGTAAAGTTTACATATGTTGTTTGTTTGCTCGTGTTTGGTTTTTCGGAAATGACACATTTACTAATTGCATTGCAATGTAAATTACTTGTATATTTCGGATGAAACATCCAAGTTGTCAATCCTACTTAGTTGTGTATTTTATGCATCTTTTAAACATATTAGTTTAAAGTTTGGAACACAACCATTGGACACGAAGACTCAATATGGCATCTTCAACACAAGTGTGAGTTATGATCCGATGCATATTGTTTTCGTCTTGAGAGGACGTCATTATTTTCATAACACTCGAGTGTGATTGAGTATGTAGATTCAAGATAATATATATCATCATATTTTGATGTTATCTTAAAGCTAGACAAATAATGACTCCAATTTCATGTCAATACTCGAAAACTTGTCAATTGGATTCGATAATGATATCAATCATAATTTGAATAATGAATTGATATGTACTCGAAATCTTTCTTGACCCTCACAATCACTCCTTTTAAAAAGAAAATAAAAATTTAAGGAATGTATTCCATTTATTCTAATACTAGTTGTATGTGTGAGGTTAATGACATATTAAGTTACTACTTTGATATTGTCATTTTATTTTTATTTGAGAAAAACTATTTATATTATTAAGTATAATATTCTTAATTTTTCGACACCTCATTAGTATAAAAATAATTATCTTAACTATTTTTATACAACATACGTAAAATACTAAATGTTTAAAACATTTTGTATGTGTGTTAAATCAATGCAAGTTTAATACATTTTCTTTTACTTAAATACTAATGTATTAAAATGACCTTTTATCTTGTTTAGACAACCCATGGTCAAACAAGACAAAATGATGTAATGTTTTAAAGATCATGTTACGGATTTTATGAAAGTGTTAAGTATTTTGGGGTGATATACTTTTTACACTTAAACCTTTGGAAAAATAATTGTGTAAGACAATATCTTTTGACACACATGATCTACCAACTTAGTTTCTATTCCTAAGAAGGTTACTAAACCATTTTAAAAACTTGCAACAAATGCAAGAAAAATGGTCTATGCCTATATGCAATGCAAAATCAATTACGCAACTTAGTGCAAGAAGTCTAGTCTAAGTCCTATTGACGCATAAGCCGAAAAACTAATATTCGACACATAGCAACAATGCATGAAATACACTTATGCTTATAGATAAAATTAGCTCAACTAAAGATAACAATAAGCATACAAAAGTATTAACTAACAATACTAAGACACAAAGAAAAGCAAATAGTCATTTAGCAAAACACACAAAGATACTTATCGTCATTTTGTGTATTAAGTATAACAAAGTACACTTAGCTTGATTTTATTTGAAAATGAATTATTTTCCACCCCATTTAAAAATTTGATCAAGTTCAACACCTTGAAATCATGAATACATCAACGTGTGATGTTCACTTTGTGATTTGACGAAAAATTTGTGCAATCGGCATGACCGGAAAAGACTCTCTGTTACGAATTGAAGACTCTCGTAAATTTTACTTTACAATCACTTTCTAAAAGTATTTTTAAGTGAAAGTAGACTCTATTTAAAACGATAGGTGGCACGACTCCTACGGACTTACGGTTGATTTTATACGAATTTTTGAAAATTACCGAATTCTGAAAAACAGACGAAGGTACCGTTAAATTTAGTGATACCGTCCATATTTAATGGAACCGTCCGTTATATTTAACGGTGCCGTACCTGTTATTTCAGTTTTGAACAGAACCAACTTTTATTAATTTAAGAAAACCTTCAAGCTAGTATGACAACGTATACTTAACAACAAAACTTGTAAGTATTAAGCAACTAAATACTTTTCATATTTTTATCACCTTCATGGGTAATTTGATACGTGGATCGTACTCAATTTTAAAAACTATTTGTTTTAAAAATTTGAGCGACATGGCTCTGGTACCAATTTTGGAAACCGTAGAGGGGGGGGGGGTGAATACGTTTCCATTTAAAAATTTAAAACTTTTATATCAAACTCCCGATCAAGTGTGATGTGATATGAAAAGTGTCAACTATGATCATATAGCATCAAGAGATGAATATAGTAAACTACAACATATGCACAATCAAACCACGACACATAGATAATCAACATAACATAAGCAACTAGCCACACAAGCAAAAACGCAATACAAATATAAAGCGATAAAGAATGAAATGAAAGTAAAGAGACAAGTAAGAAGGCGCAAACCGGACACGGTGATTTATAGTGGTTCGGTCACGAAGCTCCTCTTCGCCCTACTCCACTCCCCGAGTACCCAACTCGAGAGTTACTTCACTAATCAACAAACTCCCTTCAGGCGGAGAAAACCGTACACGTCGCTTAACTTGTTTTCCAACACTAAGCTAGATGTCGAGTGCTAATCTTAGCTAGCACCAATCTACCACGATCTACCCGATCTACACTGTACACGTCGCTTATCCTATTTCCGACACTAAGCTAGATGTCGAGTGCTAATCTTAGCTAGCACCAATCTACCACGATCTACACCGTACACGTCGCTTATCCTATTTCCGACACTAAGCTAGATGTCGAGTGCTAATCTTAGCTAGCACCAATCTACCACGATCTACCCGATCTACCCTTGATCCACTTGATCAATACACACAAGCCCAATGGCTTCACGAGATCTCCAAGATCTCGACAAGATCACAATGATCTTCCCTCACAAACTCTCAAAAGAAAAATGATCTTGATGTATGCTATGATACGATCAAGAGTGTAACAAATGATACAAGACCTAACAACTACAACTCTTGTATCTTCTTGGATACCTTGAGTTCTTCTCTTGCAAATGAAGAGGAATGATAACACTTTGTATCTACTTGGATACTTTGTGTTCTTCTCTTGCTAATCAAGAGGGATGACAACACTTTGTATCTACTTGGATACTTTGTGTTCTTCTCTTGCTAATCAAGAGGGATGACAACACTTTGTATCTACTTGGATACTTTGTGTTCTTCTCTTGCTAATCAAGAGGAATGAAGAGGATCACTTGAATGGATGATTGGATCACTCTTAAACAAACTAAGACTCTCTAAATGATCAAAGAAAGTCATCTAAGTGAGGAGGGATTAGACCAGAGAAAAGTGACTGGAAAAATCAAGTTGGAAGTGTGAAATGGTCCACTATTTATAGGCAAGGGAAAAACTAGCCGTTACAGACCCACGGCTCCACTAATTGTCAGACGGTACTTTAGTGGTACCGTGGACGCTCCTTCGTTTGTCTTTAGTGGGGAAGGTTTATTTGGGAATGTTGGAGCTGTTTTGGGGGGAAAATTGACTGTTGGGATTTTTAAACTTATTTTTCAAAATAAAACATTTCTTTTTAATTCAAAAATAATTTGTAAAATATATTTTTGAAAAAATGTTTTGTCACATTAAAAATGTGAAGTTTAGAAAAATATAATCCTTTGATCATTTGTCAAGTAGTAGATTTGTTTGTCCATACCTTGAGTGATTTATGTCGGGATGGAAATCTACGACTTCGTTGAAGCATACTTGAGACGTCGGGAGGTGTTGATGTAAGTATGCATTGATGATTTGTGTTTACAAGTAACTTGCACATTTTACGTTATGCATCACAAGTTACATGTTTGTCATTATTAAAACCGAAGAAACCGTTTAGTTTAAATATCGTAATATTTGCACTAACAATCTCCGCCTTTTTGATGATGACAAATATGTAAACCGTAACACATAGTAAAATGTAAAAGTTACCTGTTTACACTCCTTTCTCCCCCTTTTGACGAATCAAAAAGGTAGTTGCCTCGAGCGCTCCCTTGAATTCATTCCTTACTCCCCCTTATTGAACTACTTTACTTTCTCCCCAGAAAGGCGAGCTTGCATCATCCCAGTGAAGTCTTCTATCACCACCATTGGAATGGATCTGTGCTATGTAATCAAATACTCCCGAGCTCCCCCTAGCTCAATGCTCCCCTATGGTGACTTAATCCCCTTGTTTATTTACCTTAGTATCTAGCGGGTTGAGTAGTGGTGGTTGAGCAGTTAAGCAGTGGTGGTCGAGTAGTTGAGCAGTGGTGGTCGAGCGGTGGTGGTGGTGGTGGTGGTGATGGACTGGTAAAGTGGTGATGTAGGTGGGTGGAGTTAGGTAGGGTGAGTGAGGTTAGGTGGAGTAATTAATAAAGAAATAATAATATAATATAGGAGGGTATATTTGTAATTTAATAATAAAACAATAAAATATTTCATCTAACTTTTGTACTTGCAAGAGACACATGTCACAAAATGGGCGGAGTCGAGCAGTTGAACAGTTGAGTATGACCAAAATGGGAAAAGGGAGTTAAAAGTGTCTAGAAAGTGGATCAACCTTGGATTTTTCTACCTTTTTGGTAATTTTCTCTTATAATTATCATTGTATTATAAATAATTATAATATTTATAATATAATAATACCCCACTATCATCATTATCATATTAATTTTTCAATATCTATTGATTAATATTAAGCCCTAATTAATTAAATGTTTAACTATTAAACCTTATTTAATATGCGATAATATATATATATATATATATATATATATATATATATATATATATATATATATATATATATACTAGTTTTTGAAGCCCGCCCGATGGGCGGGCATGACTTGTAATTTTACGTTTTAATTTAATCATGTACGTATATTAGTGATCTTTTATAGTTTTTCCTTATGTATTCACCCGACGTGTGGACATGATTTGTATTTTTAATTTAATGCTGTAAGGAATGTAGACCACTACAGCCTGCCGCTTCCCGTTCATTTGTACCTAAAAAAAATACCAACCATTATTATGTTATAAACTAAGCCGCGACCACTACATTGTTCAAAATTCAAAATTCAAAATTCAAAAAAAAAAAAAAAAAAAAAAAAAAAAAAAAAAAAAACTGGTGGGTATTTGTGGTGCAAAATTTTTACTGTTAATATCCATTGACACAAAGCTTAAATATTTGGACGTATAAGCACCAAAAAATGTAAACTTCCACAATGACAGCCATGTTGAATAGATTTTTTTATTTTATGATGTATAACAAAACTAATAACCGCCCAAATCAGGACCCCTTGAGTTGTGAACATCTAAATACTATCAAGAGTTGTATCATTTATTATGTTTGAATTCGCTTGAACAGATTGTCATATTAAGTAAGACTGCATCATTGAAGGATGATTAAGTTCTGTAACCATCTGTATGATTTGATGATACATCTTTGAAGACCCTTTAACCCATTCCATGTTAAAAACCTGCTAGGGGTTTCATTATTATCCCTTTTATCGATCTTAAAAACAATTTACACCTCAGAAACATATATGTTAAATAGAAAATCAAAACGTCAACCTTGGATTGAACATTACCATCACCAGCCACATCATTTGTAGCATTAGCAACCTATTTCAGAGGACTCGCGCCAACATTCTTAGTATGAGAATGAAAGTATCTACCATTAAATACATTTGCAATTTTTTTACAAAAAAAGTATCTACCATTAAACATGTCATATTAGTATGAGAATGAAAGTAGGTACCTTTAAATAACTTTTGCAGACGTAAGATTAAAGTTTATTTGTGTTTACATTTATAAAAAGAACCTTTGGCGAACATGAAAGTCATTACAGTCATAGAAGCAAAAGTTGTTGCCTTACTCAAAGCCATCACTGCAGCTCAAGTAGCCAGGCCTAGCCCCTGTCGTAGTCGTTATATTTTTCGTTAATTATATAAACAAAGTATCAGTATATAACATTGATATATGGAAAATGGCTTACTTGAGCTGTAACTATGCATAATAAGACTATAGGCATGGTTAGGAAAAATGGCAGAAGAACCCAAAATCGACCTTGGAATTCAAAATGCTCGTGAAAGTGGCATTCCTATCAGTGGGGGCAGAGATTCTGAGATATTTAATGGTCCTGTGCTATCATGTTCATGAGTTGTAGCTGCATATATTTAGGTTTGATTTAATTATGATGCATCTAGTTTGCCTCGCCTATTAATGATACATCCGGCATATAATGAGGCACTTCTTTAACATGACTTATATGATAATTTATCAAAAGTAAGATATAAGATACAAAAGTAATATATAACTTTCAGTTATATTTATAATAAGAATTTAGCTTGTATCAGGCAAGTAATAATATCAAATCAAAGTATAAATTACGCACATGCTTAATGCGAAAAGGGGCGTGAAGGTTTGTTTCAAAGCTATATTGTCAAAATCCAATACACGTTAAAGTCACTTTTTCACAGATACCGTTAATACCTTCAAATTTGTGAGCAATGAATGAACATGCTTTTATCTGGTTGTTGGTGCTTTCTTGAGATTCTGTGTCATGGTATCACGTACGTTTCAGTACCATCATACATAATATGGAGTTGTCGAAAACACACTCCATCCAGAATTAATATATATGATGAGCATGAATTATTATACCTTGCGTTGTTCTGGGTCTTGCGGATGAGGCCAAAACAGCGACCCGTCGATCCACCTTTCAGATGTAGCGTCCATACTATTATCCATTCTGCTGATAGATGAAGACTGGAAGAAGATACAAAATTATATGCGCTGCTACCAATCAATAATAAGAAGATTATAATTCAACATTACATATATCCCTATCTTTGGTTAGGAGTCCTATTAGGATGACCTCGCTTCCTAATAGAATCATTCTTATCGTACCATCTAATATTGTTGAAGGGCGTTTATTAGATATGTATTTCGTAATATTAGATCATATCATAGCAAGGTGAACCAATTCCGAGATTCAGTTGCATGTAAGTCAACAAAAAACATACTCTACATGAAGAAAAAAAAATCATAATCAAAAAGATCAACATGCATTATGTATTAGTTTAAAACCTTTTGGATAAATCTTTACAATTAACATTTAATAAACTACCATCGAATAGAGCGAATTGCTTAAGAACATAACAAAAAAAAATAATAAAATATAATATAGGTAGTCTTTAGCTAATCTTACTGGTGTGTCTTGCAAAAACGAAACATCACTTTTTCGTGCAGTCAACAAATGATGATCTATGCCATTTTCTTACCTCCCCATTGTTAAAGATGAATAATGCACAAATACAAATGAGTAAAAAAAAAAGAAGGTAACTATAGATGGCATATGTTATGCATGTGAATTAATAATATGACATTCCCCATTAATGCTACTGAAAATTATTCAAAATAACCTCAGATGAGTTAGACCATAGTGGGTATAATTTAAAATAGAGTTAATATTGCATACAGTTGGATAATAACCAATAACCATGGCATTTAACAGTAGTATACCTCAATGACATCCACATTAACGATGATGGATGATAAAATTATTCAAAGGATCGGTTCAAGTAATTTTTTTAACTGTGAATGTAACTTATGTGAAGATGGTTTTTTTTATATATTACTTACGTATTTTGCGACGACAAGCACTAAGCACGAAATTTTTCGTCGCACGTATTTTCACCGTACACTTTCACCACCATCACCAAAGAGTCTTGTGCGATAAACTACTTTTGAAATGTACCTTACCACACAGCAAGCAAGAAATACACGAGCACTTGACACACTTAAACATTTCAAATGAGTTAAAACGTTTAAAACACGAATATTGCGCTAAGACTTACCATACCGATCTAGGTCATGTGTCAGAGCGGTTGCACTGTGTTATTTGTTGACTAGCAGATTGCTATTGTTAAGGTGAGTTTATATCCCCATTTTTTATACGTATTGTTTTATAAACCTTGGGGTGAGAAACATACAAAACTGTCTTCATGGACCAAATTGAACTTTTTTTTTACACACTAGTATGCGGATAACCTAAGTATGTTTGAATTCCATTGCGCCCACTATCATCAACCGTCAATTCCTGTTGGGAAGCGTGTATGATATTGTTGGGTCCTTCAGTACCCATGAGTCGTTAAACAAGATTTGAATGTAAATTACGCTAAGTGTTAATCAACCAAGAACACAAAGGTCACTGAGTGAACAGTCACTCAGTGAGTTAACTTCCTTGGATGGAGGAATTATAAGAGGCAATGGTGCTGTGTATCTTGGATGCTTGTTTCAACAAGTGAAATCATCTATCAGCATGCCTTTGCAAGTGATGAACAAACGTGGTAAACTGAAATTGAAACTTTTCTTCGTTTGACCTAGATAGAACTTTCTCCTTTGGAATGTTCTTGTCATTTTCAACCTCCATGTCATCATCTTGTATGCTCTTGTCTTTTCCTCCCTTACATTGGTTAATCTTCCTCCCCTAAAGCAAATAACATTTTATCCTCCCCTGTTTGGAAGATCTCTCACCATCATCCCATCATTATCTGATCTACCAATGTGAACTTGTTTTCAGACAATGTTGTACATGAAGCCATCAATTCCTTAAGAGTTTAAGTTACTGCCCTCATCACTTCTAGGTGTGTTAACTCCTATGAGAGGTGATTCATGGGGCATTTGACTCATGGTCCATCAATGGATGGTTTTTGTGAGTCTCTTTGAAAATCCTTTTAAGAAACTTTTGCCTTAGCAGTATGTAATTGATTTTATTATGAAAAACCATACTGCTTTCAACCATTTTGAAGGGATTAAGTGTGTAACAGACACTTAATCAAAATTTCGGTTTAAAGCAACCTCTGGTTGTGTAAGAACCAATGTTTTCAGTTATAAATAACTGCCTGTGTAAAGATAAACTCATTCAAAGAGTTTTCCTGACAGGGTTTCCAGCTCATAGTAATTGTTACCTCTAACACAAGTGTTAGATTCACTTTTACTAGCTGTTCTTTCTATCAGATGTCCTTAGACTTGCTCATTATACTTTGAAAGTATAAAATGATAGAAAGTGAGTTGAGTCAGTTACTATCTGACCAACTAAGTCATCAATTCAATGTGAAATTTCATACTTAGGTTTCAAGAAAGAAGTTTTAAGGAGTTGTAAATTCCCAAACTCAGTCCATCATGAACCTAATATGTAGCAACTGGATATTCTGATTCTGCTGCTTCCATTTCACTTGAAACATCCTTTTGTGTTCACATGATCGTACCTGAAATTGTTAGTCTAAAACCAAAAGAACAATGTACAAAGTACTTGTCTTGTATTAGAATAATCATAGGACTAACTGTATGAATAACACAAATTAAAATTTGTACTAGCAGCACAAACTTTTGTAATAGCAGTAGTATCTTTTAAAGCCAGCAGCATAAACAAAAATTTATTTACAAAAACACAAAGTTTAAAAATCATTGAGGATTAAGCATTCCAATACTTGCTACCAAGTACTGAAACCTTCCAACATCAAAAGCTTTGGTTAGCAGATCTACAAAATTGAATTCTGAAGCAATTTTAAGTACTTGAATTAATCTTTTCTCATTGCAGTCTCTTATAAAGTGATGTCTAATTTCAATGTGTTTTGTTTTAAAATGTTGCACTGGATTTTTAATAATACAAATTGTACTACTATTATCAATATGAATAACAATGTTTAAGAAATTGTACCCATAGTCAAGGAGTTGGTTTTGAAGCCATAGAACTTGACCACAGCAACTTGCAGCAGCTACATATTCAGCTTCAGTTGTTGAATTAGCCACAATTGTTTGCTTCTTACACTGCCATGAAACAAGTCTACACCCAAGGAATTGACATCCTCCAGTTGTTGACTTCCTATCCAAGCTAGCACCAGCATAATCACTATCCGAAAATGCTACCAAGTCAAAAGGTGATTCCCTTGAATACCATAGACCCAACCTTGGTTGACCCTTGAGATATCTAAAAATCCTCTTGACTGCTGTTAAATGAGAAACCTTTGGAGTTACTTGAAATCTTGCACAAGCACAAACAGAGAACATGATGTCAGGTCTAGATGATGTAAGATACATCAAGGAGCCTATCATAGATCTGTATGTGTGTACATCTACATTTTCTCCATCTAAGTCTTTAAGAAGATGTTTCTCAGAATCCATTGGTGTGCTTGCTACTTTTGAATCAGCAAATTGAAATTTTCTAAGTATCTCTGCAACATACTTGTCCTGAGAGATAAAGATTCCTTCATTTAATTGCTTAACTTGCTGACCCAAAAAGAATGTGAGTTCTCCCATAGAACTCATCTGAAACTTATCATGCATAAGCTTCTCAAACTCTAAACACATTTCCTTCCTTGTAGATCCATAGATAATGTCATCCACATACACCTGCACTAACAGAAGATCCTTCTTGTGCTGTTTGATGAAAAGTGTCTGATCAATCTTTCCTCTTTGAAATCCATTTTCTAATAAGTAGGAAGCTAGTGTTGCATACCAAGCTCTTGGTGCCCGATGAAGGCCATAGAGAGCTTTAACTACTCTGTACACTCTGTCTGGATGTTGTGGGTCAATGAAGCCTGGAGGTTGTGAAACATACACCTCTTCTTCAATTGTTCCATATAAAAATGCACTCTTGACATCCATTTGATAAACTGTGAAGCCTAAAAATGAAGCATAAGCTAAGAAAAGCCTAATTGCCTCAATCCTTGCTACTGGAGCATAAACCTCATCATAGTCTA
This sequence comes from Artemisia tridentata subsp. tridentata, assembly GCA_021014915.2. Taxonomy (NCBI): domain Eukaryota; kingdom Viridiplantae; phylum Streptophyta; class Magnoliopsida; order Asterales; family Asteraceae; genus Artemisia; species Artemisia tridentata. The sequence goes on along the minus strand of CP139509.1, from coordinate 343,459,891 downwards.
TTCCTTCTTGTTGTGTGTACCCTTGGGCTACTAATCTAGCCTTATTCCTAATCACTATTCCCCTTTCATCCCTTTTATTCTTGAAAACCCATCTAGTGCCAATTACCTTTGCATCCTTAGGTAGATCAACTAGCACCCATACCTTCTGAATCTTGAACTGAAGAAGCTCCTCTTGCATAGCTTTTACCCAACTTGAATCATCTAAGGCTTTCAGAATGTTCTTTTGTTCATCTTGAGAGAGAAAACATACAAACAAGCAAGAATTTGAAAACTCATGCTGCTTTGAAGCATAAAGGGCATCAAGAAGCCCTTGTTGTTCTGAAGACATCAGTTGTTGTCTTGTCTTCACACCTGATTGTACATCTCCAATCACATTTTCTAGGGAGTGGACTTTGTGAATTCTTGTTTGTGGAGTAGAAGGAACTTGATAATTTGACGAAAGATTGTTGAAATCCACCTCAGTGTCTGAGAATTCTGCTTCTTTCGTTTCTGAAGGGCCAGCAGCAGAATCATTTGGCCTAGCAGCAGGAACATTAAGCCTAATAGCAGAATCACCAGCAGAAACAATTTGTTGTTCCAGAGTTCCATCTTCTTTCCTTTCATCTTCAACACCTTCTTTAGCTTTGCCAGAAGAAGATTCATCAGTTGTTGAAGTTGATTCCACACTTGTACTTGACCATATTGGCATCCAACCATGATCTTGGTTTGTCTCCTTTTCTAACCTTGCCTCAACTGTTGCTTGTGAACCTAAAAAATCATTAGTTTTTGCAACAACAGGCACATAATTCATTGAATTGGTTAGTGTTTCAAGATCAAATAGCCATTTTGGTCCTTGACCTTCTACATTGGATTTATCTTCTAAAAACTCCACATGTAGATTTTCTTCTACAATCATAGTTCTTGTGTTGTATACTCTAAATGCTTTGCTATTAAGAGAATATCCAACAAAGAATCCTTCATCTGCTTTACCATCGAATTTTCCTAAATGGTCTAAGGTATTGAGAATTGTCACATGACATCCAAAAGGTCTAAGAAATCCTATTGCAGGAGTTCTACCTCTAAAAAGTTCATATGATGTCTTATTGTGAGGCTGTACAACTAAAACTCTATTTTGAACATAGCAAGCAGTGCTAACTGCTTCAGCCCAAAAAGTTATAGGTAGCTTAGAATCAGCTAACATAGTTCTAGCAGCTTCAATTAGTGTTCTATTCTTTCTCTCAACAACACCATTCTGTTGTGGAGTTCTAGCAACACTAAATTCTCTCCTAATACCTTTTTGTTTGCAGAAATCATCCATAACTCTATTCTTAAACTCTGTCCCATTATCACATCTAATGACTTTCACTTTCTTGTCTACTTGGTTTTCTATCTGTGTAATGAATGTCTTAAGGATGCTTGTAGTCTCATCCTTAGTAGATAGAAAGAAAACCCATGTAAATCTGGTATAGTCATCAATTATAACAAGACAATATCTCTTATGCATTATACTACTTACTGAAACAGGTCCAAATAAGTCCATATGCAGCATAAACAATGATTGATTGATAGAGTTAAAAATCTTGGGCTTACAAGTGGCTTTGTGTTGTTTGCCTTTAAGACAAGCAATGCATGTTTGATCATTTTCAAATCTTTTGTGAGGTAAACCTCTTACCAAACCATTCTTAACAATTTTATTTATGGTTTTGAAATTAATATGACCAAGCCTTCTATGCCATTTCATTGATTCATCCAATGTGGCCTTTGCAACAAGACAAGTTAAATTCTTTTTAGGAACAATGTTCTTCATGTCTACACTGTACATATTGCCCTTTCTAGGAATTCTAAGAAGTACTTGACTTTCATCAGGCATCTTAAAATCAGGAGAAAGTACAAGGCATTCAGTCTCACTACTACTCTCATAGAAAAGAACATTGTTCTTTTTGTCACACATTTGTGAGACGCTAAAAAGATTATAATTTAGCTCTTTTACATAGAACACATCTTCAAAATCTAAATTTCCAGTTTTAATGGTACCTTTACCGGAAATTTTGCCACCAACACCTCCTCCAAAGGTAACATAGCCTCCATCTATTGATTGAAAATCTGAGAGATAAGACTTGTTGCCTGTCATGTGCCTTGAACATCCACTATCTGAGTATCCTTGATCCTCTTGCTGATCATTTGAATGTTCCTGCACATAAATGAGAAGTATTAGTTTCTTTTGGGGACCCAAGCCATTACTGACTTGGATCTGCCTCTTGCATCAATGTAATTTAATCTTTTAAGGACAGTTGATGCAACATTGGATTTAAGAATCCAACATGCTGAGGCCTTAACAGCATTTTCAGTTCTACCCTTTGGTTTCCAAACTTGTTTTTGAACCACTGCTTTTGTTTGAATGGGCCTTAGAACAGTCTTTGGTGCATGTTTGAAAAATGTTTTTGCACCCTTAGCTGTTGATTTTGGGTTAACAGTCATAGATGGTCGAGCAGCAGGAACAATTAGTCTAGCAGCAGGAACCATTTGTCTACCAGCAGGATCTGTGTTTGAGATAGACTTATTTGAGACTGTTTTGGGTTTTGTTCTATTAACACTAGAACTAGAGTGAAAGTGAGTTTGAGGAGTTTGCCTTTTGAAATTCACCCTATTGTTTTCATACCCAGTTACCCAATGGTTGCAGAAAGCTGCAAGATGGTCAAAATTACCACATGTGTAACAAGCTTTGTTATAAAAAGCAAAGTCATCACCTAATTGGTTAGACTTGAGGTTGTTCCAATTCCTTTGGTTACCTCTGGGCTTGTTGGTGGTTCTATATTGCTCACAATATCTAACTGGTTGCCTAACATGCTTAATGTTTGATTTAGGCTTAGCAGTATTGTTTTTGACTATCTTAGGAACACTTGTTCCTACTTTCTTAACCACTTCAAGTTTAGACATAACATGTTCTTCTTCATCACTATCAGTTGTACAGTCTTCAACAACTATAGTATCTAATTTCTTAACAAAGGACACCTTGTCCTGATAAAGTAAAGTTTTATCTAAACATTCACTTACCTTTTCTACCTTAAGACTCTCAGTAGTCTTAGAACCATATTCCATTATTGGTTCTTGAAACTCAGGTAAACCTGAATTCCCTAGGTCAATCCCTGGGGGTTTTGGGATGCCTCTATAAGGAGGTGGGACACTTTTATATCCTACTCCTGACTTAGCTCTATTAATCACTTGACATTCTACTATGTTGTGCACACCTCTAGAAGCATGTTCTAGTGCCTGTGTAGTCAAGTGAATGTTTTCATTTTCCTTTTTGACCCTATCAAAAGCTTCTCTCAAAAGCTTAATTTCAGCATCTCTAAAGAATATGTCCTGTCTTAGGAGAGCTTTTTTCATCAGAAAAAGCTAATTCATTTTCTTTATAGCGTGTGATTTGTTTCTCTAAAGTCTCTAATCCACACTTATAGTTTATAAATTTTTGAAAAGTGCTGCTTAGCTCTTTCTTTTGATCATCATATTGTTTGATTAAAACCTGTAGAGCATTAAGAGCAGTGCAAGTATTTGAACAAGCTTAATGATTTTGCACCTCAGTAGCAGAAAAAGCCATAAGTGCCATCTGAGTAGGAGTTTCTTCTTCATCTGCCATGAAGCTCCAATCAAAACCTAAGCCATCAATAGCTACCATAGCTTTTGGCTCAATAACCTCCTCTATTTTGGATTTGCTTCCAAAACCTCTATTCTTGCTATCTTGCTGCCTTGGCCTTCTACATTCTCTAGAGAAGTGCCCCATCATGTGGCAGTTATAGCACTCTATCTTTGACTTATCAAAACCAGCAGCATCAGTGTTGCTGATTATGAGCTTCTTCCCCGTCTTGTGATAGAACTTCTTGGCTCTCATGCTAAGAAGAGAAATTTGCCATTTTAGATCCATTTCATCCAGATCATCTTCATGGATCTCTTGGAGGTCTTCATAGGTGAGCATGGACCCATTATTTTGACTTGTAAGAAATGCACAACAAGTCTTTTCATCCAAAATACTAATGGTACTACTTGATGAACTAGCAGCACCAACATCATCAACAACTTTCACCTCTTCACTTGATTTTGAGGTACTAGGAGTTGACATAAATGCCTTGTTCCCAGTATTAGAACTAGTACCTCCATTCTTCTTCAAATCTTGCTCCACAATCTTGAAGTTGCTATACAAGTCCATCAGTTCCATGGTGTCTAAGTCTGGCTTGTTCTTCCAGACAACAACATGCATAGCCCACTCTTCTGGTAAGCTTCTCAGAAATTTTGAGTTCAAATCTTCTTGAGGCATTTCAATCCCAAGAATAGCAAGTTGGCTCACAATATTCTGAAGCCTATTAAACATGTGGTCAAGAGATTCATTGTATGTAGAGGAGAAGTTTTCAAACTGCTGCTTGAGCAGTGTCTTGTGGGTTTTTTTGGTGGCTTCATTTCCACCATACCTGGCAATAATAGCTTCAAATAATGACTTGGCATCCTTGAACTTGCTGAAGTTTAGAAGTTGATCATTGGGAATGGTCATCATCAGCATGCTTCTTGCCTTCAAGTCATTTTTCTTCTTTATTCTATCTTCTGCATATGTTGGCTTTGTCTGCAGAGTTGACACCACTTTGCCGTCAACTGTTGATGTAGTGGTGGTAGGCTAGTAAGAGTCTCCATCTTCAATGATTTCCCAAAGTGCATAATCTTGCACTTGGAAATATTGCTCTATCCTCAGCCTCCACATCTCAAACTCATTCTGTTTGAGCATAGGAATCTTTGCAGCAACATTTGTCTGAATAGATTCAACATCCATTTCTACTTCTTCTTCTAAATCAAATATCAGCCTGAGCTCTGATACCACTTGTTAAGATTCGACACACGGTTAAGGTGGTTAAACCTTTTGTACTTTGTATGTATGATATATTGAGTTAATATGATTAAGAATGCGGAATCTACTTAATCACACTTAGAAGGTTATTTGTGTTATGGAAATGGAACAGTTGTGTTTGTTATATGATAATGAACAATGAAAGATTAACACCAAACGATTCAATATTATTAAGATAATAATACGAGTGATCTTGAGTTATCACTAGGGTTACAACCTTGAATCTTAAGTTTTTCTTACTTGTGATATTTTTGTGTTTGTTCTAGTTCTAACAGTTATGAAAGTTCTAAGTATTTTTAAACAACAACCAACACATAATATCTAGTCTAAGATCTTCTTTTATAGTCCAAGAAGATCTTTACAATATTGCTAAAAGTCTAGTCGAACTACTTGCTAACTTATCTTGAGTGTGTCAGTACATAAGATACAACATGTATCTGTGTACACAACTTGTTAACTAAGCACATGGGGTAAGATATTATCTACCGTATATTGTTGACCAAAATATACATAATATCTTTTTATACTTATCCACTTAACAGCGGCAATGAGTTATCGCTAGCAGCAGGAACAAGTACACTAGCAGCAGCATCAACAGCAGCATTATCAGCAGTAGAATCAATACACTACCAGCAGGAATGAAACTTTGCACTACCAGCAGAAACAAATATACTACCAGCAGAAACATACTTAGAGAAATTCCCAATTCTTGAACTTCAGAATATTTAATTCCCAACACTTCCTATTTGTTTATCTAGTTTTATTCTTCAGTACTCTTAACTTGTTTGCCTATAAATAGCAAACAGATAGGAGAAAAGTAGGTTAGGTATTCTTGTGCAATTAAAGCTTAGACTTTCACAAATACCCCTTTTCTCCTACAAAGAGTAACATATCCCTGAGATAGCTCAGTGGGTCGAATTGTTACCACTTAAGCATAGCTTGAGTTTAGATAGGAGACACCATACCTTGTCTATTCAATCCCAAGTGTTTGTTCCGCAAAACACTTGGGTAATAGATTCTTTGATTCATTTCTAATAAGAATTTAAACGTTGAAAATACTTGTGTTTTTATATTCACGTTTCATTAAACTGTTAGAAGTAATCAATACATTGTATTAGTCATAAACACAAATAGATTAACTTTCTAGTTAACTCTAAGCGTGTTAAGGGAACAACAGATATAAATAGATTTATTGGGGGTGACTCCCCCGTTCGGTTGGCTCGGCAGGTCAACGCGAACGTATACCATGTCGGAATTTTGCCGAGTGTCTGGGGATTAACACTCGCGGGCACCCGTTTTTGCTATGCCATTTGGCATATTATTTGTCTAGTTTCGGTTGGATGAGCTTAGTGTTAGCATACAGTTAGAGTTTGTTTGCTGAACTATTTGCTATGGTCCATATGTGCTTATTTACTTTAAACCTATGAACCCACCAGTGTTAGCTGACTTTTAGCATGTTTTTCTCAGGTGTTTGAGAATGTATTCATTGAAGGCAGGGCATGGCATCGGTCATAATTTCTAGAAATGTTTTTACACATGCGTTAAACTCTGATTTGGGACAGTCATGTTAAATGGGCTTGTTTTATTTAAATTGAACTTGATGTATGACATTCAACAGCCAAGCAAACTTGGGATGACTTGGTCAATAGCTTTGAGGGTCCCTCAGATACCAAGAAAAACAGAGTCATGGACCTGAAACTTGAGTATAATACTTTCAGGGCAAAAGACTCTGAAAGTCTCCCTCAGACTTATACCAGATACAAGACTTTGATAAACGAGCTATCAAATGATGGTGTAGTGTTGTCTAAGCATGAGACAAATGTTGGCTTTGTCAACAGTCTCCCTGAGAAGTGGCTAAACTTTTCACAAGGCCTGAGGAATGCTAATCACATTCAGACCCTTGAGCTCCCTGAAATCTATGGGAAGTTTGTCTATGAAGACAACTTAATCTCAAGGAGATACCCTGACTCAAAAGCTCTTGAGTCCAAAAAGGCCTTGACCTCCACACCCATTTCAACTGCTTTCTATACTAATGGTGTTGTGCAGGATTTCCAAGAGGATTCTGAGGATGAAATTGATGAAAGGACTAGTGATGAGTACCTAAATGATTTAAACTTGGAATTCCAAGAGAGGGCACTCCTTGCTAGTTCAAAACGTTTCATCAAAAGAAACCAGTCCAACTTTTCAAAAGGAAAAGCAAATGAAACCACTGAATGTTTTAACTGTGGTAAAATGGGTCATTTTGCTAGGGACTGTTATTCTAACACCATCTCAGAACCCTCTTACAAATTTTCAGGAAATAGTTCCTCAGGGACTAGCAAGTTTCAACCTAGAATGTTTCAGTCTACCCAACAATTTCAAAACAAGGGTAAAAAAGACTTTGAAGCAAAATATAGGAAAACTAAGGCTAAACTTGAAATTCTTGAAACTAATCCCTCTATGTCTCAGGCTGCTCAAACATCCAAACCTGTTCAGGCAAAGAACAAGGTTTTAGTAGCTGAAGCTTATGACTAGTATGAAGAAGAGGTCTCCTCAGATGAGGAATTCAGAGTGAGTGCATTGATGGCACTCTCTGAAGGTGATCAGGTGGCTGTTGGGAAAAGCCATGCAAGGAATGGAGAGTGGGTAAACATCACCATGAAGAAGGTAAACACTTTACTTTCTATGGATGATAATTCTGATTGGCAGTCTTACATGAATTATTTTTGTGTAGATCTTAAATTTGTTGAGGAACAAAGGCTTAACCTGTTTTCAAAATACAACAATATAGTGTCAGAATTGAATAAATGTAGAGATGAACTGCTTGTACTGAAGCAAGCCAAATTAGAAACAATTACTCTACAAATTCAGAACACTGAAATTTTGAAACAAAACCAAGCCCTACAAACTGAACTTAACAAAGAAAAGGCTGTCATCCAAGGCTGGACCAAAAAGAACCCCAAGGTCTTTGATACTGTGGGCTTAAACCCTGGGAAAACAATAGGAATTGACCCTCACATGGTTGACCCCAATGTGAGCCACAGTGAATTGACCTTTGTTCTAGCTGGCATATCATTTGAGCAAGAAATGCTACCCAAGTCAAATGACTGGATAGTCAGGGACAACCCAGTCAGTAAGTTACCAAACTTTGAGACTGGAAAGATCTTGCTTCCTGAAACTCAGGCTTTGAAAAATATGCTTGGACTTGCTGATCAACTCAGTAAGCTTGGACTCACTGAACAACTCAGTAATACTGAGTCAGTAAATGAGTCTGAATCAGAATAATATCCACCACTCCCACCACTGAATATCCTTCAGGGTGCTGCACCAAACTCAGGCCTCCCACCAATGGTCTACTCCCAACACTCTCCAAAGGAGAGATCAGGAATGGGAACATCCATCCTGAAAAGACCAACCCTTGAAGTCTCAGTAAATACTGATGACTCATCAACTTCAGTCCCTTCTGAAGTAATAACCCAAAGCCCTGACTCAAAATTTGATCAGTTGGCTGAAATGGTCAGGAAGCTGGGTGAGAAGATTGCATCTTCTGAGAAACCTTCTCAATCCAAGAAGGAAAAAAAACCAGCTTCCTCAAGAACCAAACCCAAACCCACAAAACCCATGAAAAGATGTGAAATGTGTAACTATACCAATCATATCACTGATGATTGCTATAGAATCCTTTATTGCATGATTTACAAAAAGGATGATCACAGGACCTCTGATCATAAAACACACTCAGTCACATCAAAGATGGCAAGCCTTAAAGCTCAGTCTTTAAACTACCCTTCTGATTCTAAACAGAAACAGAAACAAAAGGCAAAGCCTTTTGCACCTTGCCCTTACTGTGGGTTCAATGACCACCATCCTAAGGATTGTCAAGTTGACAATTGTGAAAACAGTGGAAGTTCCACTCATGACACCTCAGGACGTGGTAAGGCCATTCAAGCCAGTAGAGGTATGACAAAGACAGCCTCTCAGTCCACTGAGACTACATCTGCAATCAAATGCATTATTTGTGGTAGCTCAGTCCACTTCACCACTGACCATAAATCAATTGTAAAAATTAAAAAGACCCCCAAAGCTAAGCCCTCCAAGAAGTGGAGTCCTAGAAAGAACTAACCTAGTTTACATTTTTGCAGAAACAAGCCAGGGATCCTGTTTGGCATCTTGACAGTGGATGTTGAAGGAGCAAGACTAGTGTGAAGGAGTATCTGCACAAGTATGTAGATGAATCAGGACCCAAAGTGATATTTACTGATAACTCATCATGTCTCACTGAAGGTTATGGTTCAGTAAACTGCAATGGTATAGTCTTTACTAGGATAGCTTATGTAAATGGTCTTAAGTACAATTTGATAAGTGTCAGTCAACTATGTGATGCTAAATACATAGTTCAGTTTGATGATAAGCAAGGAATCATCTTCAATGCTAATAAGGAAGTTGTCCTTATTGCACCAAGAAGACATGATGTTTATGTGTTGGACATGTCCAGTATGACTCAGAATGGAACTTGTCTCTTTACCAAGGCCACTGATACTCTCAACTGGCTTTGGCATAAGAGACTCTCCCACCTGAACTTCAAAAACATAAAAAACCTTGTGAAACAAAACAAGGTCCTTGGCTTACCATCTCTTGTGTTTTCAAAGGATAAACCATGCTCAGCTTGTGAAAAAGGTAAACATCACAGAGCATCCTTTAAAACCAAAACCAACTTTTCCATCAGGAACTGCCTTCATCTTCTCCATATGGATCTATTTGGACCAATTAGTCCTAGATACATTAACCATGAGAAGTATACTTTGGTCATTGTGGATGAATACTCAAGATACACTTGGGTATACTTCCAGATCAAAAAGAGTCAGGCAGCTGAAACAATTATGTCCTTTGTCAGGAACATTGAAAATCAAAATGACATCAAAGTCAAACAGATTAGGACTGACAATGGAACAGAGTTCAAAAATTATGAACTTGAATGTTTCTGTGATGAGAAAGGTATTTCCCAAAAAATTTCCTCACCCTATACACCTGAACAAAATGGGGTGGCTGAAAGGAAAAATAGAACACTCATTGAAGCAGCTAGGACAATGCTAAATGGATCAGTCCTCTCCAAATACTTTTGGACTGAAACAGTAAAGACTGCCTGTTATACACAAAACAGATCCATCATTGTCAAGAGACATAGCAAAACTCCTTATGAGTTATTCAAGGGAAGAATCCCTGACATCAGCTACTTTCATGTCTTTGGGTGTCCTGTGTTTATTCATAATAACAAGGATCACTTAGGAAAATTTGATGCCAAAGCTGATGATGGATACTTCCTAGGATACTCCTTTGTCTCAAATGCCTTCAGGGTGTTCAACACTAGGAGACAGCATACTGAGGAAACATTTCATGTTACCTTTGATGAGAGCACTGATGCAATCAGTGTCTCTAACAACTCAGTGGAAGAGATAGGTATTGATGAATCATCAAGATATCCTCCTGATGAACATCATACTGATAATGGTCCTTCCACTCAGTACCATGCAAATGCTGACATCTCCTATTACATCATTCCCCACAACCTTCCTTACCCAACCATCACTGAGTTTATTGAAGCACAAAATACTGATGAATTCATTCAGTCAGTACAAAGTGCTCAGGTACTAAACAATCACAGTGATGAGTCAACCCACTCAGACACTCAAGATGCTGAAGATCATCATGTGTCTGATCCTGATCCTACCCATCAGGCCTCTACAAGTTCTAATCAGTTTCCAAGACCTCAGGACAGTTGGACTAGGTCTCAGGATATAGAACTTGTCAATATAATTGGTGAGCCTACTGAAGGCATGCTCACAAGAAGCATGGCTGCTGAACTGAGAGCAGCCTCAGCCAATGAATGCCTATTTGTGGACTTCATTTCCACAATTAAACCCAAAAGTGTCAATGAAGCACTTAATCACCCAAGTTGGGTTCAGGCCATGAATGATGAACTGGAACAATTTGACAGAAACAAGGTAATGACCTTGGTCAAGTGTCCTGAAGATGTCTCAGTCATTGGCATGAAATGGGTATTCAAAAACAAATCTGATGAAAATGACATAGTCATTAAAAACAAAGCCAGACTTGTAGCCAAAGGCTATAATCAACAAGAAGGCATTGACTATGAAGAAACATTTGCACCAGTAGCAAGGATGGAAGCTATCAGGATCTTCCTTGCTTTTGCTACATACATGAACTTCAAGGTGTACCAAATGGATGTTAAAAGTGCATTCTTAAATGGCTCACTGAAAGAAGAAGTTTATGTTCAGCAACCTCCTGGATTTGAAAGCCATGAGTTTCCTGACCATGTCTGCAAGCTTAACAAAGCCCTTTATGGACTGAAACAAGCTCCCAGGGCATGGTATGAGACTCTTTCAGCCTTCCTGATCCAAAACAAATTTGTCAGAGGCAAGATAGACAACACATTGTTTATCTACAAGACAAATAATGATGTCATACTTGTACAAGTGTATGTCGATGACATCATCTTTGGCTCAACAAATTATAAACTTTGCAAACAGTTTGAAAAGCTAATGGCAAAGAAATTTGTAATGAGCATGATGGGAGAACTGACTTACTTCCTTGGTCTACAAATCAAGCAGACTGATAAAGGAACCTCTATCAGTCAAGAGAAGTATGTCAGAAGCCTACTGAAGAAGTATGAGCTCAGTGACTGTGCCTCAATCAAGACTCCCTTGGTACCCCCAAACAACCTTGGTCCTGATCTTACTGGAAAACCAGTGAATCAAACTCTCTTTAGAGGAATGATAGGATCACTGATGTATTTACTTGCATCAAGGCCTGATATCCAATTCTCAATCTGCTTATGTGCCAGATATCAATCTGACCCAAGAGAAACTCATATCACTGCTGTGAAAAGGATATTCAGGTACCTGAAAGATACTCCAAACCTTGGATTATATTATCCAAAATGTTCAGGCCTTGATCTTAAAGGATACTCAGATTCTGACTATGCTGGATGCAACTATTGGAGTATGCTTGTGTCATAATTACTAATTATTTGGCTAGACATATGTGATCCTATGGGGTCACACACATATACACTGATGTGCCACTTTATATATCGTATTTATTGTATTTACGATATATAAATAACCGTAAGTAACTAGGAACCGCTATTGGGCTTCTAATGACTAAGTAATGGACTTATTACATTGGACTTGGAAAACAAATGGGAAGCCCATTTGGGCCCATTGGGTGGCCGGCCATAAGGCCTAGGAAAGGGGAAATTGGTTTTTGAATTAGTAGCTAATTATGCTTGATTATCTCCTAATCAATTATAATAACTAATTACCAAATAACTCTCCCCCTCTCCTCTCTTGATCTCACGGCACAAAGCAAACACCCTCCTAGGGTTTTGATTTTTTCCATCTCTTCTTTGTTTCTTGTTTATTCAAAGAAGACTAGATCGGTTACGGGTTATAGGACTAGCATCCATTGGCATTCGGGGACGTGTAGTGTGTTTCACACTTAGAGGAGATCAACCTTATTGATCTCTTGGGTTTCTTATTCATTCGTGGGTTATAGCTTGTGTTGGTGACTCCCGGATCACGCTACAAAGGTATAACATGTTTGTTTAATTTGTTTTCATTGTGATTGATCATATGACTCTATGGATCCAATGTTGGTGATGTATTCCGCTGTGTTTATATTATTAATTGTTAATTTATATTTACATCACCTATAGTGGTATCACGAGCCATCATATGATGTCATATGATCATCTAGTATGCATAAAAATGACTAAAAACGCATGTTTTTAATGGATCTAAAGGTATATCTTTAAAACAGCCCCTAGGGCTAATTTTTCTGAATATGTCGACCCATTTAGGGTCTTAAGATCTGTACTTTTTCATCCGATGGTCATTTGTTATGCATACATCAATTGTTTACTTGTTCGGTACCCGTAAAATGACCTAAAAACGCGTTTTTTGATAGATTTGTAACCCAATTTTAAATCAGCCCATGAGGCTCAATTTTCTGTGGTAAAATGATGTTAAGAAGGTCCTAATATCAGTGGGTTTTGAGTCTATGGCCATTTGACACGCATACCATTCGGGGTTTTAATTCTTGTTAATTAATTTCTTCGATTCGTTGGCTAACAATTTAATTCTTGTTATTAATTTTGTTGTCCATGGCAAATACATGCATTTTTGTCCATGGAGTTAGCCAACACCTTGTAATGATCATAATTTTAATGTATTATTATGTGTATATGCAAAGCCGATGAAAACCTAGACCACTTATGCATTGTGATGTTGTGATTGTTGGTTGTTTTGTTTGTTTTTGGGGTTTGCCATTGTTTCGGCACTTTTGTAATGTATTTCATTTTGGTTTTGCCATTGTTTGGGTATTTTTACAGTAGATAGAAAGTAGATTAGATGTATTTTACTTTATATAACTTGTAACCAAAAGCTTGGGAGCAAATGGCAAAAGAATGAAGAGTTTTGGACCGAAAGTAGCTGTTGGACACCTGTTGGGAAAATGCGATTTCCCGGAGATTGGTAAGGTATTTTTGGCTAAATTTTTTTGTGCAGGTCCACAAGACATAGGGCTACAACTTTGTCAACTGGGCCGAACCATGAGGAGGTCATCTTCAAGGAGATTTGGGCCTCGCAAGACAAAAAAACTGGGCTGACAGAATCAAGTTTTCATGTGCATTATGGGCCTTTACTTGCCCATGATTGTCTTGGGGCAAGTGGGAGCCCTCCGTGTGGTTGTGTTATATGTCCCTAGTTGACTCTTGGTTCTTGTGATGGCTCACAAGACCAAGCATATGATTTTCATCGGTTGAGGCTTTGCATATTGTGGTTGTATGTTTGTTTGGTTGTTTTATGTATGTTGTGACTACATGGAAAACGGAAATTGTTTGCTTAAAACTTGAAACGAAACATAAACCATTTTGAACTAAGTCTTATGATTTAGTTTAACTAAGTTTAAATATGATTTGTAACTTAAAAATCATTGTTTTCTAAATAAACACTTAAACTAGTTAAGGTTGTTTATTCATTTGTTGTATTGTCCAAACTTAATAATCCACTTAGGATTTATATTAGTCTTGAAAATGGACAACTTGACACACATAAATTAAAACAATGATTAGACTTAAGTTAAGAAAAGTTTTTAACTTGTGCTACGAAGAATGAATGCATGCTTCTTTCGTACACGTTTTTGACCCACATCAAAATATTTTACCCGTCAAAATTTAAGTCGTGCCGTCCAATTTTGAGGACACTTGCAATTACTTTTTGCCTATGTGTGGGACCTAGGTTGAATTATAACCCAAGGTGACTATTCTTTATGCGTGAGACCTAGATATATTATCACACGTTTTCAAATTGGATGACTTAATCGAGTTAAGCGGTTAGACCTTGACCCGAGGCAAAGATGGGACTAAACATGCCTACATGACACTAGTTGTTTGACACTAGATGCCATGAGTCCCATAAGGATCTAAGAGTTGTACATGTAATACAATTGGTGATCGTCGCCTACCGATTGAATCTACTTTTGCCAGCAGATCAACTGATGTGATAGTAGAAGCACAATGTGGATCTTAGCCCTTTTGTAAAATTAATTGTTTTAAATTGTAAACATGGGGTAGTTAAATTACAAAAGGATAATTGTCGAAAATACTAAAAATGAACTTTGTAAATTCAATTAATGAATTAATGCAACGCAAACCGTAAACAAGAGTTTGTTCTTTTCTTGTTAAAAGGACGAACTAGGTCGTTCTTTCCTTGTAAGAAAGAGACTTGTTCCTATCCTTTTTCTTTATGAGGAAAAGCCATAATAGAAATATTTAAATTTTCCTAATTCTAATAAAACTCAAAGAACACCTACTCTAGAAATCGTGATGTCTTGTAAAAGTCAAAACGGTTAAGTATGGTTACACGTCTTATTCTTTCAAGGTTGTTTTATAACCCTAGTTTTGGTTTTGAAACACTGAAGAAATATATGATATTTGGATAACTAGAGAACACGTTTTCTATAGCTAGCAAACTAAAATGAGTTTAAATAATTAGAAAACGGAAATATCAATAAACCGCAAAGTGGTAAAGATAATTACTAGCATGATTACCTAGCAGTTTGTCTTAACCCAATAAATCTACTAAGGTACTACATACCCTTGTGGTATAGTAGACCGATTATGGAGGAAATGCATGCCTGTTTTCAAGTTAAAATAGAAATGATGGCTAGCCCATCATCTATATGTTAGAACTTGATGCACTTCCTTGAATACCTAAGTACATGTTTACTAGTCAAAGTGACTCACATTAGCAATAATGTGTAGATATTCAAAGAAAAATGGAAAGTATCCAATCGCCACTCACTCTCCACTGGTGACGTAACACTTTTAAATGTTGTCTAATCCAGTGGAAGCTACGTGATTATATTACTGGTGACGAAACACATGTAATGTTGTCTAATCCAGTGGGAGTTATAAGCTTTAATACCTTACAACTTGCCCATCTTATTTCCAGATTGTCTTGAAATAATACATTACTTTCCACATGTTAAGCGTCATAGTTTATATAAGAACCATTGCATAAAATTTATGAGATAACTTTTCGCGTTTCTGATGTTGCTTCCTGAAATGTTATCTATAAAATCATTATGCATGATTCATTATTAAAACGATAAAGTTCTACATATCTATATTTTGATTTTGACTAAAAATCATATGTTATCTTAGACATTGTCATATTGCTCATACAAACACACGAGCGTAGTGTTGTTTGTATACTCTCATGATGTTGTGCCATGCACAAGTGGGAGAAATCTTAATTGTGTGCAAGGTACAACATATAACAATATGACTAATAGTTTTTCTTGACTAAAAGGTAAGAAACTAAGATTCTACTAGGACTTCTACACATAAAATGTAGGTTGCCCTAATTAGAACAAATATCAAGATAACATGGAAAGCCACTTCAACATATTCACTGAATTGTTTAGTAAATATGATTATGTTTTCTTGTAAAGCCATAATCATGAAGTATGAAATTAACTTGAATTTACTATTGAGGCCAAGTGTCGGCGCTCGTAATTACTTTAGTTGAATATGTTTAGGTCTCTTGTAAAGACACAAACATAATTTCAGTTAATTGTTGAAAGACTTTTAACGTAAAGTAAGACGTTGATTTGTTATGTCTTCTTGTTAAGACATGTACACTTACGACGTATAATATTAAATGTTTATGTTTTCTAGTTAAAACATACACATGAAGTAAAGTATGCAGTAGGCTAAAATACTATTGATGTCATCTGGTTTGACTTGGTTGGCAGATATGTAAGCCAAAAGGTATAAGTTCATCTAATGAGTTGTGTGATAGTCTCACAACATCAGTCCTCATGGAATACCACAACTTTATGGTATGTCCATCATGGAAAATCAAACTCTATTGATATTGTTTGATCTTTGATGACTTAAACTGTTTTACCTCCAAAGCTATCAAGGTTAGAAAATTGGATGTGCCATGTGTACACTCAATATGATTCCAACCCAGAAGGAATTTAAGACACCATTGTATTATGGCATGGGATGAATCTCATTATGTCTTGATTGAAGTTCTGAATTTGTTAACTACCTAGGAGTAAGTAATTAACAAACTAGAGTCAAGAACTAACAATGTATTTTAGATGTCCCACTTGAAAATAATTTATTGTTACTCAAGATGCTGAGTATCTAGATATTAGTCTCTACATACAAAAGCAAGTGGGAGCACCTTTAGATCTTGAAGTTATTCAAGAGCAACCTTCTGAGTACACTTGCTAATGTCATACTAAGGTTGAACATGCATATGTTAAACCATAGATTGATATCTCTCATTCATAAATCCGCAAGGATACCTCTTGCACCTGAATGATATAGTTGTTATATCAATGCTAAGGGATATAAGTTGGAGGATCATAGTGAGCCTGCTAACTACAGAAATGCATTATCAGATATTGTAACTGATGAATAGCTCAAAACTATGAATGTTAAGATGCAGTCCTTGAAAGACAATCACTCGTGGAGCTTGATTGATCTCTTACCAATCAGTTAGACTGTGAGGTTAAGAATGAGTTTCTTGATAAGAAGACTCAAAAGGGCAAACTTGTACACACATTTAATGCACGACTAGTAAAAGGAGTTTACTCGTACTCAAGAAATTGACTATGACTAAATCTCCCTACCTACAAACATTAAATGTATAAAGATGATTAATTGTCATACTTGTTTTCATGTAAATGAAATATGACAAGAGGATATCAAAACACTTTTCTTGTTGATTACCTTTGCGAGGACGATGAGTAATCATAAGGGTTTATGAATCCATGTAATCTTTATTATGTATACAAGATAAAAGAATCCATGTGTGGATTAGATCATCACTACTAGAAAAAGGGCTATTCTTGACTCCAAATGCGAGTCAAGAAGAGGCTTTATGACGCGCAAATGCGAGTCAAGGATGGACCCGTCATAAAGCTTCATGACTCGCATTTGTGCGTCATCCCTCTATGACGCGCAATTATGACCCACGTTTTATGACTCTCCTTTTTGCGTGTCATAACCTAATTTTTTTTTAATTATGACCCACGTTTTATGACTCTCCTTTTTGCGTGTCATAACCTAATTTTTTTTTTAAAAATTAATTTTTTCCAGTTCCTAATTTTCTATTAAATGACAATTAAAAACCTGATAATACAAAATTAAAAACACAAATATCAAAATAACGCATTTCATATATATATATATATATATATATATATATATATATATATATATATATATATATATATATATATATATATATATATATATCAAAACAATGAGGTTAATTCAAGTACTAATTCACGATAAGTCACAAGTTAATTAACGACAAAAATTACATATCGATAGTAATTCACAAGTTAGTTTGACAGCTTCCACATCGACCACTGAGTATACAACAAGACTACCCGAGTCATCCGTGCAGCTCTCCTGAAGCAGTAGTTCGACATTTTGGGACGAGTTGCTAGCCACCTGTTCCCAAAACTGGGCAGTTAACTAATTAGTAAAAACCAACTAGGACTAGAAGCTTAAAGGGCAGATTAAGCTATGAATAAGCTGGAGGCAACTAAAAATTAATTAAGCAGATTGAGATAAGCTAGATAGATACTAAATAAGCCACAAAAAAGGGCAAATAAGCACTGAATTCCACTCTATAGGACTGCTGAAACAGTCTGCAAATATGCTAGGGTGCAGGGCAACTTCAGCTTATTTGAAGGCTGTGAAAAGCTGTAATAAGCTAAACAAGAAATCCTGAAAAAAATTACTATTAATAGATATAATTTGAGTGACTCTAATAATCCACAATATCAGCTCCTAACATCTAAGTTTGAGGCAACTAAAAATCCTAGATCAGGCTGCAAAAAACTGGAAATGTAACTAATATGCAGTCTGCATCATGCAGACTTGACTTTAAAATTACCTAGGCCTAAGGAAATGTATTGCAAACTAAATATGGGTGAAAATGAACCTGAAAAGTGCTGAATTAGAGTCCAAAATCAGTTCAGCTTATAAGGAGCTTATGAGGACAGTTTAACCTGTGATTCCAACTCTCAACTCCAACCTGCACTAAGAACTCAAAACAACCAGATTGTCAATGAAAACTGCTTATATAAGCTGTTAAAGGTTAAATCAAAGCCAACTGAATTGCAAATGAACAGTTAAATTTGAATTTGACCCTGTTTGACTAATTAGCCAAACAACCCTTTAATTGACTGAATTTGAAAGTAACACTATAAATTACTGAGATAACTTATATTCCTACCCTATTAATATCTAAATAACTTAAAGAAACTGAGACAAGCACAGTACCAATTAAATTAAGCCCCAATAAGCTAATGACCAAAATTTGACAATAATTCACAGTCAAGTACCTGGTGGAAATAATGCTCAGCATCTCTTTTCATCGCAGCCATTTCCACTCTCATTTTTTGAACTTCAGCCTGCAATCATACATTGGGTCTTCATTTTAGAAAATACTTAAACATAAAATAATCATACTTAACAAAGAAAGCTTTCGCTGTTGTGTTGTGTCCAAGGAAGATGCCAGGTATACTTGCCTCTAAAGAAGATAGCTTTCTCTCAGCGTCTCTTTGGCCTTCACGTGCACGTTCTACTTCTTCTTGCCAAGCCTGCGTCTAGACATACAGAACATGATCTTAACATCTATTTAGATTACATTTACAAAGTTTATATGATGCATTAGTTTGTAACAACTATGAATATGCAATGATTATCAATATCCAATCCACAAAAACTATGAATGTACAACATACCTAATAATAATAAACCAATCTCCAATCCACAAAAACTAGTTATAAAAAAGATATATAACTTGAAACACCATCATCATTTTAGCGAAAACAGAAACATCATAACTACATACAAATATTCCTAGTCGTTTTTTTTATCTAGTTCTAAATACTGAAACACAACATGCATATAAATTTTATAAAAGCTATAAATATATACCTTGAGGTACCGTTATCAGGATTGTGACTAATAACAATAGCATAATCCCCAGACGCTCTCGCGAAAGAACCCCTATCACCAGCATGATGCTCCACATTACAGACAACACCTCCTTCAGGAATCATACCAATAGGCAAAACATTCCCAGACGCTCTCGCGAAAGAACCCCAAAATATAACCAAATACATACGTTTACACACAACATATCACAATACTCAGATACAAACAAAATACAGAGGAAGCGGAGAGTAATACAAATATAAATGATATAAAATGTTCACGTACCAGAAGGAGGTGGTTCTGAGTTCCTGCATATCCACGAAGTATAAAAATCGTATAAGTATGTTGTATGAGGAAGATAATTGTGCTAATAGTAACCATAACAAAGAAGTGTTTTGGTTATTAATGTTTTTGCAAGATAATTTAACACAAACTAATAGGCACGTGAAATTTTCTACATAGCGCTCAGCACTTTAAGCAAGTTAGCATTCATAGTACGAAAATCAATTAAGCAGTTGTCAATGATAACAGAATGTTGAATTCAGTTTGGTGTAACATTGCAATTTTTACGGGACAAAAAAACAAAAATGATTCTTACGATGAAATCCTTAGCAGCCTTGATATAGCGTTCTGATTGTTATCCACTCCTTGAGCACAAACATCACTCAAGCTTCCAAGCCGTACATCATATTTATCATCAAGTAGGATACTGCTTGCTTGAATATCTCTATAATGTTTAAAATAAATAAATTTCCCAAAGTCTCCACAACCAGCAAAAAGCTAATGATTTTTTATAGTAAACATGTCTAGAATTAGTAACTGAAAATACAGTTTATATATACCGATGGACAAGAGGAGGATTGCATTCATGGTGCAAGTACGCCAACGCTTCAGCAGCTCCTATAGCAATTTTTAGAAAAGTGTTTCTGCCATCAAATATATATAAGGCAAAAATATCTAGTGAATCATGACCAGAAATGTAAACATCAAAACTAATGCAGAAAAAAACATACCCGTTTGCTACTAATGGCGTCAAGTGTATCATGACCAGAAATGGCTTGAAGAAGAATGCCAGCATCAGCAACCGTTGTGCCAAAGCACCCAATAACATCCAGTGAAGATGCATACGCCATCAGCCCATATCGTGAGACACGGCCATATGTCGGCTTTAATCCTACAACACCACAAAAAGACGCCGGTTGTTTTACACTTCCACCAGTATCACTTCCCAATGATACTACACACTGCCTAGCGGAAACAGCTGCAGCTGAGCCTCCTGATGACCCCCCTGGTACACATTCAAGGTCCCATGGATTTGCTGTAACCTAATGAGTAGTAAAACGCATTCACTAAACCAACTCTCAGGTCAACAAAGCTAGACCCTTATTATTAACTAGTATCACATATGACATAACACCTATATTAAGAATTTAACCAGAATCCGCATTACATTCCCAGAAAACCAACTATTATTTCCTAACGAAACCATAGACTCTTCTACAATTTCACCAGTAAAATCCGAAACCAAAACATAAACTCTTCTAATATCTTATTAATAACATTCAAGATTTTCCGACGAAACTAAAACTCAAACAGAAAAAATTAAATTAAACCACAATCATCAAAAGTAGCACATAACACATTTACGCCCAAAAAAACACATTTCAGTAAAAGATAAAATAATACCTGTATCAAGATTCAAAGCCTTCATATTCTCCGTTAGGGTTTCCACTTCTTTCAATTTATCTGAAGAAAAAAACACAGCAATTAAACATCAATTACACAATATATATATAAAATCAAAACCCTAAATAAGCAAATAACGATCAGGAATTGAATATACCTTCCATGAATTGGTGAAATTAGAGATCGGGGCGGTGCGAATACACGATACTTGATGGATCGATAACGAAAAAGATGTATGTGTGTGGTGCTGATTGTTTTTTGTGTGGTGCTGAATCACGGTGCGAATACACGATACGAGTTGTGGTGCTAGAGTGATGGTGAGGTGGTGTTTGAGCGCGTGAGTCACGTCAAATGGAAGGGGAGATGGTGGTGAGTGTTTTGGTGGTGGTGGTGTGCTTGTTCGGGTGGCGGTGATGGTGTCTTGGGTGGTGGCAGTTGGTGGCGCAGAGAAGAGAGAAAGAGAGTATGTGAGTTTAAGTGATAATGAAGAAGAGAAGATGATAGGTAGGGTTTTATTAGTTGTAGGGACTTGAGAGCGGGAAGTGTTTTTGGCCAAAAATTAAACAATCAGATGCTAAAAAAAAAGATAGATGACCCCTGTTTATGACGAAGCAAAACGAGCGTCATCTAGCAGGCTAAATTTTAACTGATTATGACCCATATGTTATGACGCTTCTGAAAATGAGTCATCCCCAATAGAAAATTTACTCGTTATGACTCTTATTTTATGACTTTGCTCTTTGCGCGTCATCTTGTAGCGTGTGTCATAAAATGCGAGTCAAGGATAGACCTTTTTCTAGTAGTGTCATGCATCTAGGAGCAGAGATCTTAAGTTAATTATAAAATCATTAATTTGATTTTCATTAATAAGATTACTCCTAAGTACACTGAAAGCAAGCTGGAGCACTATATTTATTTTCTTAAATCTCATATGTCATTAACATATTAGAAACAATATTCCATCTAAGCTAGACTTTAATCCTTAGCTTGGAATGAAGTTTCTGTTAAGAGATTTATAAAATAATACATACAACCTTGTTGTACATATGTTTATCAGAATAAACATAAGCGGGTTTTAAGTCTAAACACAATATGACACGTTATTGAGGGGAGTCTCAATGATCAATCTCACTTGATGAAATTGAACACATGAATGGAAATCTTAAGTTCGACTAAAGATTTCATTATGCACGTCGTATTATGCATTGGACTATATATATCATTTGCATGAATGCAAGATGAGTTGATAACAACAAATATCTAAGTGAACATCATTAGATAATTGTTAAACGAACATTATAATGGACTTACAAAGTACCAAAGATATGTTCAAACATTTACGGATATTTGAGGAACTCTGTTTTGTTTGCATACGCTGATGCTTATTTAACTGAGATGATACTCAACCCTAGTCGTGGTAGGATGTCATCATGAATGATGACATTGCTGACTAGATGTGCTCGACTGAGAGCACTAGTGCGTTATACATTAAAAGAATAAGAATACTTTATAGTTTGAGAAACTGTACAGATGACTGTCTAATGTAGGTGTTTTGCTGGCTTCAAACACCCTATGGAATGTATTGTTGCAACACTCGTCTTGTACTTGAATGCACACATACAAAGGACAATCATCATTCAAACCTTTCATGAGTTTTGAAATAAGTATTCTCAAAGTTTACTCGGATGACTACTTGTTGTCTTGTACAACATAATTTGATCATGGTGGGAACATCGGATTCCTACCTATGAGTAGTCTTATGCATATCTGTTTTTAGTATTTGGATAATGGAACTGTAAGCAGTCGTATTATACAATGAATTGATATACCTGGTATGATCGTCTTCATTTATACTACTGTGTTCTATATTTGCATGTTTAATCCATGAATAATTTATTTATTCTAAAATTATCCATTGTCGGTTGACGATACGGGAGTATCATCAAATTAAGGCAAATGTGAGCGTGTTGGTGATTTATTTGCCACACTCACATGTTGTTCATTATGATGAACATTGGATTGACCCAACCTACGAGTATTCACTACATGGATCGTCGTCAATAGTGAATCTCGCAAGAGGTTATGTCTCTTATCCTTAGACTTGAGATGCAAGCAGGTCTTGCATGTGTGGAATTTCATTCCTTGATATGGTTAAACGCTGTCCTGAATAAGGTAGTTATAAAAGCCATTATCAGGAGTGATATGAAGCATGTGAATGACACGTGTAGTCAAAACAGGATTTGTTCCTCCACATGTTATGGAGTTAGATACTATTGGGCCCCTCGATGAATTGGACAGATGTTTGTATGGCCGTACCCAAATGAGATTAAGATGAATCTTAATCCATTTGGTAATCTTGTTCATTATCTATATCGAGAAACATTATAGTTGAACTATTAGAATGACATTTGATCCATGTCTAATGTTCAACATGGTATCTGTAACAAAAGGATAGATGACATATAAACCATCTAAAATGAGACGTTTAAGAAACTAACCTCACATATTTCTAGGGGCATTGGCGTGTTGCTAGACGCTAACCATTGCTTGTATAATTACTTGATTATTATGACGTCGCAAGTGGGAGCTGTTGGAGTATGCTCGTGTCATAATCACTAATTATATGGCTAGACATATGTGAGCCTATGGGGTCACACACATATACACTGAGGTGCCACTTTATATATCGTATTTATCGTATTTACGATATATAAATAACCGTAAGTAACTAGGAACCGCTATTGGGCTTCTAATGACTAAGTAATGGACTTATTACATTGGACTTGGAAAACAAATGGGAAGCCCATTTGGGCCCATTGGGTGGCCGGCCATAAGGCCTAGGAAAGGGGAAATTGGTTTTTGAATTAGTAGCTAATTATGCTTGATTATCTCCTAATCAATTATAATAACTAATTACCAAATAACTCTCTCCCTCTCCTCTCTTGATCTCACGGCACAAAGCAAACACCCTCCTAGGGTTTTGATTTTTTCCATCTCTTCTTTGTTTCTTGTTTATTCAAAGAAGACTAAATCGGTTACGGGTTATAGGACTAGCATCCATTGGCATTCGGGGACGTGTAGTGTGTTTCACACTTAGAGGAGATCAACCTTATTGATCTCTTGGGTTTCTTATTCATTCGTGGGTTATATCTTGTGTTGGTGACTCCCGGATCACGCTACAAAGGTATAACATGTTTGTTTAATTTGTTTTCATTATGATTGATCATATGACCCTATGGATCCAATGTTGGTGATGTATTCCGCTGCGTTTATATTGTTAATTGTTAATTTATATTTACATCACCTATAGCAACATGGACAGGAAAAGCACCTCAGGCTCCTGCCAAATTCTTGGTGGAAAACTAGTCTGTTGGAGTGCTAAGAAGCAACAATCAGTTGCCATGTCCTCAGCTGAAGCTGAATATGTTGCAGCAGCAAGTTGTTGTGCAAATGTACTCTGGATGAAAAGTCAACTCAGTGACTATGGAATTCAGTACAAGTTGGTTCCCATCTTTTGTGATAACACAAGTGCAATTGCCATCTCAAATAACCCAGTACTTCATCAGAGAACAAAACACATTGATATTAGATATCACTTCATTAGGGACCATGTCATGAATGGTGACATAGAATTACACTTCATTCCTACTAAATATCAGCTAGCTGATATATTCACCAAGCCATTGGATGAACCAACTTTCACCAGACTGAAACCTGAACTAGGAATGTTGGATATTGAGAATCAGTCCACTGATTGACTCCATCCAAATATGTGTAAATTCTGATAACTCAAGTCCCTGACTCAATGTGTTCTTCAGTGAGAAAGATCACTGAATTTCAGGAACTAAACCCAAGTTCCTGAACCCTTAATCCTCAGGAATTAAACCCAAGTTCCTAAATTCTTGGTCCTCAGGAACTAGACCCAAGTTCCTGAACCCTTGAACCTCAGGAATTAAACCCAAATTCCTGAACGCTAGAACCATCAGTGACTAAACCCAAGTCCTGACAATCAGGTTCACTGAATGAAAAGTCATTCAGGGTCCTCAAGAGACATTAAATATTAACTTAAATGCTCTAAGTATCTAGTTAGTAAATGTCCGAGGTTGGTGACTGAATTCTTATTTAATATAAGAATATTTGTTCTTTTGCCTTTCTGGCTTCCACCTCTGGGCCCTCACATTCCCACTTGGCATTAAATGCCTCTCCAATCACATTACAGATATGTGATAACTCATCTCTGCAAATTACACTTTTGCAGAACTGCTCAACTTTTCACCTTGACTGTTGCGCCAAACCAGAGAAAGTGGAGTGGTGGCATTAAATGCGGATCCCAAAACATTTTATTCAAAAGAATTTCCAAAAATTCTTTTTGAATAAATAAAATCCTCTTAATACCCAAATTACCCTCCACTTCTCTTCCCTATAAATAACCCATGCACAAACAACACACACATGTTTTTAGAAATCTTAAGCAAAATTTTGCCCTTTTCTTTCAAAAACTAAATCTTGTGTGTGTGTTCTTAGGCTTTAGAAACCCAGAATCATTTGTTAACCCAGACCTACCAATACAAATGGCTTCTTCTAATGCTATCATATACGCCCCTAATGTGGAATTCATATTAGAGGGTGTAGACCTCACCAAGAACAATGTGGTAGGAAACTTTGCCTATCCACAAAAGTTCCATGCGTACAAGAATGTAGTGAAGTGTCTTCAAAACTGCTTTCTTGCTACGGCATTCACCAAGACCCCCTCAGTCATCTACCATGACTATTTGAGGGAATTCTGGTGTACTTCAGTGGCAACCAACCCTGAGGACACCAAAGAATCCATCATCACATTCACAGTGTTGAATGGGAGAAGGACCCTCTCCCTGGATTACAAAACCTTCATCAAGGCCACTGGTCTTGATTTCGCTGAGGCCTTTGAGCCCAACCCTACTGACCAAGAGGTTAAAGCAGAATTGCTTTTTCTAGGACCTCATGACCCCAAGCGGCCTGAAATAGCCGCTGGAGCCTTATTGGAGAAGGCTCCAATAGTTAAAACCTGGTTCCACCCTATCTGGAGGATCCTGATGACCTTCATCATTCAGGTCCTTGGAGGGAATAAATCCTCCACGGAGCAGTTGAACTCATCACAACAATTGATGTTGTTCAGTCTCCTGGAGGGTAGAAAGATCGATATCGGAGGAATAATCTTCCGAGACCTCGTGGCCAAGCTATCAGGAAAACATAGGCAAAGACATATGTCCTATCCTAGGTTTATTTCCTGCGTGCTTCAGGACCTATTAGGCCTTGACTATGTTAGGTCTGACGTTGAAGGTTCAAAACCTGACATCCTACATAAGACCAATTATACTAGTGGCATTCCTGAGGTACAACCCATTGCCCTGACTAACTACATGCTGGTGGTTATTCAGGGGGAGAACGCTGTTTCTCCAGTACCTTCACCTACAAAGAAGGTGAAGAAGAAGACAAAGAAGGGTCAGTCCAGTAAGGTGGTTAGACCCAAACCACTCGCCACTGAGACTGATGCCTCAAACAACCCTAAACAAGGGTTAAACTTGGCCGAGACCTCTGAGACACCCCTCACTGAGACCATCTTGACCAAAAAACAACCGCCAACAGAGGTCACTGAGAAATCATCCTCAGTTTCCTCGGGCAAACCCCCTCTTCCTCATGATTCCACTGACATAAACAAGTCATTGGAGTCAGGAACCTCAACCCATTCACATCCCGATGAAGGCACTGATAAATCACAATCAGAGCCTGAGGGAGAAAAGGGTCCTATATCCTCGGTTGGGCAGAACTACTCAACTGAGAAGGGGACCCACACCCAATCACATCCCGATGAAGGCATTGACAAATCACAGTCAGGGCCCAAGGGAGTCAAGGACCCTAAATCCCCAAAAGGGCAGTACAACCCTGATGGGAAGGGGGACCATCAACCATCACAAAGAGTGCCTCGTGATAGTTCTGAAAAACATCCGTCAGGACTTGAAGGCGCTCAGGGGGACAAAGACTCAGAGGGATATAAACCACCCGCTGATATGGAACCCACAACCACCTCAGGCGGATCCATTCTCTCAGGAACTGCCCCCAAAAGTCAGGCTGAGAAATCAGTTATTATGACTAGCCAGGCTGATAAAACCAAATCAGTTATTATGGCGGGGTCAGGACCTGGCCAAAACCAAGGCAAGTCCTTTTATGAGGAGGAGCCGGTTAACCTTTTGGAGTTCGAGTCTATGGGGGATATTCAGGCTCTTCTCGATTCTAATAATGAGCTCAAGGAAGAGAGTGAGGAAGAAATCTTTGAGGCTGGTGATGACATGGAGACTGATGCACAACCCACTGAACAATCGCATCAGTCTTCTCCACACGGTGAAGAATCTGAATCTCAGGCTGATCATTCTTCAGATTCTGAATCATCATGCCCTCAGGAACTTAAAAAGTATGACAACATTCTTCCTCTTACTAAGAGACAATTGGTCAAGTTCCTGCAAAAGGCCAACAATGCTCTCTTCACTGGGCTCACTGAAGAAATTTTTGACAAGCACACTGAAGCAGCTGTTCATTATGTCGATCTGAAGGAATCAGTGGAATCCTATCATGATGATGTAAATAAGCACAAGTCATCTATCTCCTTCTCCCTGACAAATCTTGATTACAATCTTAAAATGTTCAACGAGTCTCTCACCAACATACAAAAGAGCGTTGAAACTATTCAAGAGTCAGTGAAAGATGACCCTGAGCTTAACAGGAAAATTCTTCAGGCTTCAGAGACCTACCAGCAACAATCTACTCAGGTGGCTGAGCTGGTACACACGCTGACCTCCTCAAATCTTCAAGGATTCAGCTCTCAAGTGGACTCCATCAGGTCTTCCCTGGGTCTTATGGAGTCCCACATGGCATCTCTGGCATCTTCTTCTTCTTCCTTGGCTTGGAATCTTGGGCCAAGGATGACAGCAATGGAGGCTTCTCAGGCTTCTCTTGAGACTACGGTCTCAACTCTTCAGAAGGACACATCAGACATCAAGACCATGATGACTGAGATCTATCAGGCCTTTAAAGGTCAGGCTCCCTCAACTTCAGTGAGCGCACCAACTCTTGCTCTCACTATGGGTCAAGCAACAGTTGAGGGGGAGAAAGTCACTGAAGAAGAACCTCCTTCTCACACTGAGGGGGAGATTCCTGAGACAAACCCATCTTCATCCCACCAAGACAAAGGCAAAGGCATTCTCACTGAGCCTGAGCCTATTACAACTAAATTGGTGCCTGCGTCCTCAGAAAGAAGGCCTGACCCTGATGAACCAGTCAATGTCCCTTATGAGGTCAATGGGGTAATGCAACTTCTCACTCATGATGAAATTCAAGCTCACATGGAGAAAGATGAGGCAATGAAGAAAGCTGCTGAAGATGAAAGGCAGAACAAGCTTGCTCTCATTCAGGTTGCAAGAGAAGAGGCTGAGAAGATTGGGATTGAGGCAAAAGACCTTGCTAAAAGGGAAGGTTGTAAGAGCTTTGTGAAAGCTCAGGATGCTGAGATGGCTGTTCTCAGGTAGAAAAGGGAGGAAAGAATGAAAAGGACTAAAGAGATTAGACAGAACAGGATTGAGAGATATCAGTGGGTCATGACAAATAGGTTAAAGCCAGAAACAATCACTGATGTCAAGATTCATCGAAACACCAAGCCTGCCATTGTTACTGTCTATAGAAGTGCTGACAAGAGAACCTTTGAGGTTCATAACCCCTTCAGATTCGCTGACTTCGGGATCACTGAATTGGATGAATTGGGTCCAATTTTAGCGAAAAAGTCAAATGTTTTGGTCCCTGGTCTGTTGAAGTCCTTGAGTCTGAGGTATGAGAAACTGACAGCAACACCTCAGGAACTTGGTATTCCCTTTCTTCTTCCTGCTTCAGCCGAACAACCTGCTCCCTCTCAGTCTTCCTCAAGAAAGAGAAAGAAGATTGAAGCTGAGCCTGAGATCAAGGTCCCTGGTCTTGATTGCAACAGAGCCCTCCCTGAAGGAGTTCCATTTAGGAACAACTTGGTCATCGAACAACCTGAAAGAGGTTTGTTCTTCACTGATGAGTTTGGAGACCCAGCCTTCCAAAGATGGAGTGATATTGACCAATCAGGAATCAAGGCAATGCTGGGTTTCCTCATGATGGCCTCACCAATCAAGACTCCTGAGAATGTGAGGTTCTGCCAAGACCTGAGAACAAAGATTCAAGAGCATCCTGATCAGCATGAGCTTGAGTCCAAGAAGCCAAAGCTTGAAGCCTTAGGGTATAAGTTTGAATGAATCCGCCACCACCACTATCCTTGTACTATGTATAGTTTTGTTAGGACTTGTAATAATATTAATAAGATGATGTTTTTATTATTTCAGTGTCCTTATTTACTTTCTAGTACATTCAGTATGAGCAGAAGTCATTAGCTCACTCATAACTGATCAAAAACACTTAAGCATAATTTATATCCAAATAGGGGAGATTGTTGGGTCCTTCAGTACCCAAGAGTCGTTAAACAAGATTTGAATGTAAATTACGCTAAGTGTTAATCAACCAAGAACACAAAGGTCACTGAGTGAACAGTCACTCAGTGAGTTACCTTCAAGATGCTCAGGGCGAGTCTAAGAAGAAAGATTCACCACACAGTGAGGCGGTACTCACTGAAGTGGCACTTGAGACGAAGAAGAAGGTAATGGATCAGTGAGCGTTAGACAAGAGCTCACTGATCCCCAAGTCTCCTCAACAACAATGACTGAAGACTGAAGACAAATGTCTGAAGAACCTAAAACCTGAAGAAAAGGCGGGATTAGAGGGAAGGTTTTGTGAAGATAAGAACAAGTCTTATCGGGGTCAGACAAACCATCCCTCAAGTGGCTAAAAGTCGAAGAAGTGTAAGGTTTGACACTCGAAGACTTTTTGGCGCAATCCTATTGGTTCTTGGAAATGACAACTACTGTTGTAGTTGTCAGACACGCTTCCTATTTGTTTATCTAGTTTTATTCTTCAGTACTCTTAACATGTTTGCCTATAAATAGCAAACAGATAGGAGAAAAGTAGGTTAGGTATTCTTGTGCAATTAAAGCTTAGACTTTCACAAATACCCCTTTTCTCCTACAAAGAGTAACGTATCCCTGAGATAGCTCAGTGGGTCGAATTGTTACCACTTAAGCATAGCTTGAGTTTAGATAGGAGACACCATACCTTGTCTATTCAATCCCAAGTGTTTGTTCCGCAAAACACTTGGGTAATAGATTCTTTGATTCATTTCTAATAAGAATTTAAACGTTGAAAATACTTGTGTTTTTATATTCACGTTTCATTAAACTGTTAGAAGTAATCAATACATTGTATTAGTCATAAACACAAATAGATTAACTTTCTAGTTAACTCTAAGCGTGTTAAGGGAACAACAGATATAAATAGATTTATTGGGGGTGACTCCCCCGTTCGGTTGGCCCGGCAGGTCAACGATAACGTATACCATGTCGGAATTTTGCCGAGTGTCTGGGGATTAACACTCGCGGGTACCCTTGTTTGCTATGCCGTTTGGCATATTGTTTGTCTAGTTTCGGTTGGATGAGCTTAGTGTTAGCATACAGTTAGAGTTTGTTTGCTGAATTATTTGCTATGGTCCATATGTGCTTATTTACTTTAAACCTATGAACTCACCAGCGTTAGCTGACTTTTAGCATGTTTTTCTCAGGTGTTTGAGAATGTATTCATTGAAGGCAGGGAATGGCATCGGTCATAATTTCTAGAAATGTTTTTACACATGCGTTAAACTCTGATTTGGGACAATCATATTAAATGGGTTTGTTTTATTTAAACTGAACTTGATGTATGACATTTAACTTTGGAAATGTAAACTATTTTTAAAACGGATTTTTAATCCGTTCTCTATATCTTTGTGTTGTGATTTCCAATTTAGTAGCACCCAAACATGTATGCTTCCGCAAATCCAGATTTTGGGGGTGTTACACAACCCGAGTGACGTAAGATGCAAATCGCTGAAACCATTCTCTAGGAGCATGCTTGAGCCCATACAGAGACCGCTGCAATAAGCACACATAATCAGGATGCGCAGAGTCTCGAAATCCCGGAGGCTGATGTATATAAACAGTCTGAGTCAAATCTCCATGTAAGAAAGCGTTCTTGACATCAAGCTGGTGAATCGGTCAGTGTCGAGAAGTAGCTAGACTCAGGACAGTCCAAATAGTGCCCGGTTTAACCACCGGACTAAACGTCTCATCTACATTAACTCCTTTTAATTGATTACTACCATTTGCCACAAGTCGAGCCTTGTAGCGACTAAGAGTACCATCAGCCAAATACTTGTGGCGAAAAAGCCACATACAACGAATAATGTTGGTGTCTTTAGGGCGAGGCACAAGGGCCCAAGTTTCGTTCTTAATGAGTGCAGTGTATTCATCTCCTCATAGCATTTTGCCAATTTAGATCAGAAAACGTGTCAGGATAAGTTTTTGGTAAAGGTGTGACAGAAGACACATGCATGTTGAGACGCTCAGTAGGACGATTAGTCCCGACACAATATCGTGTGACCATTGGATGAATTGAGACAAGGTTTGGGTTCTGAGGAGGATCTGTGATAATGTGTGGGTGATGATTTGCGAGTGGAGGTGGAGTTGGGTTATGTGGTTAGGCGGCGGGTGGGGATGGTGATGAGTCGTGGGGTGTGTCATGAATGAGTGTATTAGGACTGGTGGTAATTGGTGTTGTTGGTTCGGTTGTTGGGTGAGGTAGAGTAGGGTTGGATGGAATGACTGGAGGATTTATATCCGGTGAGTCATCCAAAAAATTGTAGGTGGGTGCTGATGTTGGTTTAGAGGTGCCATAAGGAAAGATAGTTTCATCAAATGTGACATGGCGAGAAATGATGATTTTATCAGTGTTTAATTCGAGGCACTAATACCCACGGTGGTTTGAAGCTTGTCCCAAATAGATGGAAAGTGTGGCACGTGGTTCAAGTTTGTGATTAGGATATAAGTGGGGATAACATAAGCAGCCAAATGTGCGTATAAGGCTATAATCTGGGTTTTGCCCAAACATTCGGGTATAGGGGATTTTGTTAGTGATAGCTGTAGAGGGTAAGATGTTAATTAAGTGTACAACCATGTTTAGAGCTTCAACCCAAAAGGTTGGGGGGAGGTTGGCTTGGAAAAGCAAGGTTCGAATAAGATTGTTAATAGTGCAAATCATCCTTTCGGACTTGCCATTTTGTTGAGATGTTTTGGGGCATGAGAAACGAAATTGATTGCCATTGTCGGCAAATAGTTTGTGTAGGGAATGGTTGTCAAATTCACCGCCATGGTCACACTGGAAAGATTTAATTTCACACTTAAATTGAGTGTGCACATATTTACGGAATAATACAAGTTTAGACAAAACATCAGATTTGTTAAGCAACAGATAAACCCAAACAAAATGAGAAAAATGATCAAGAAACAATACATAATATTTAAAACCCGAGATACTGGGGATTGGTGAAGTCCAAACATCAGCGTGAATAACATCGAAACAAGCATTGACGATAGTATTGGAACTGACAAATGGAAGTCTAGTGTGTTTGCCAAGCTGGCAAGCATGACAAAGCACATGATGCTTCTCTTTATTACACGAAATGAAATTATTTGAAACAAGACGACGGAGCACTTCGCTTCCTGGGTGTCCAAGGCGCTGATGCCACGATGTTGACTAACAAGAAGAGCTTGGGGAATAGGAGACGGGGCCGTTACAGGATAGAGGTCGCCCGTGTTGGACATCGGAGAAGGACCCGACGCGTCATGAAATCTTTTACAGAAAAACCAAAGGGATCAAATTCAACAGTACAATTATTGTCACAGACAAACTGACGAACAAATATTAGATTTTTTACAATATGGGGGGGGGGGGGGGGGGGTAATAAGGACGTTATTTAAGTAAAGTGGTCGTGAGGAAGTTGACAAAATACACAACGACGAGCTGCACCTTGTGCTCTAAGTAAACTTCCTTTTTACACTGTTCTAGTTACTATACATATTTTGGGAGACTAAAATGATAGTTATCTTACCGACTTTTTAACCGATAATTGATATAATCGGTCGAACCATCGAACTCAATATACGTTATCTGCTCGTACTTCCTTCTTTTCCCAACGTTTACTAGCTAATGAGAAAAATGTTAAGACCATTGACACCAAAAAGAAACCTAGACAATGTATTAAGCGAATTACTGAACAATTGAAACTACAAAAGATTAAATGAAAAAATGCACCGTCAAAACTTTAAGTGCTAGACAGGCTTATAACCAATGAACTTTAGGCTTTACTCCTATTAGCTAAGAAAAGCTATTAACTTTTGAAAGTAAATTATCACAAATCTATCATGCCGAACCTGATGTAAAAAGTATTGAGATGTTGATAAGCCAAAATCATTGGTTAAAACGATAGAGATGTGGATAAATTAAAACAGTTACTCCTACTAATTTTTGTTTGGTTTTGAATTCAAACTTATTAAAAAACAAACAATAATATAATTAATAAAAAAATTGAACAGTTTTTCGGTGACTCCAAATCTTAAAAAAAAAACCCTCGTGCGCGTGCGCTGTATGTCTATATACATATAAATTTGAACACTCGCTCTCACTTTGATCTCATTTCATTTCATTTGCATAATAATAATTGATGTGAGAGATTTCCATCCATCCTTTCATTTTGGATCTAATAAGGTAATTTTTTTGAAACATTTTCTTCAAACATGAATTATGTTTCAAAGATTTTAGTATAATCGTTTGTGTTTCAAATTCTGTTTAGAACATGCGAGATAGATTTGTAATGCAAAAGTCGTGAGATACTTGGTTGCCGTTCAAAAAAAAAAAAAAAAAAAAAAACCTAGTCAGTTTTGTCTTTTAAGTCATATTATTATTATTCTTTACTTGGTTCCTTGACATTCTTTGCTTTTGTTTTATGATTTACAGCTATTAAAGTTAGCTCAATTTTGACTTTTACACCTCCTTTCTTTTTCTTCTTCTTATTAGAATTTTATTCCTCACTTTTTTGAATTTTTATATAATATAAAACGCGTTGGTTGATCATTGTCATATATGTTTTGCTTTGTTATTACTGTTATTTAGCTGTCATTTTGTACCTTAAAAGAAATTGTCCTTTTTAAGCTCACATAGATGAAGTAAATTAATCGGGTTTATTTGTTTTATTTCCAGGATTTAAGAGCATTTGATCTTATATAGTTAGTGATATTTCGTCCCACGGGTCGGTTTCTACTTTCTAGGTTGTTAAAGAACATTGTTTTCTATAATGGTTCATCATGGTTGTCGTCCTATGGACGAAGAGTGTGTCATTGATCTCGAGGTTGGTAATTTAGATGCAAGCCCTGAGCAAAAAGATTTCGCAAATTTGAGTGATTTTGTAAAGCTGAGTACTGTCAATGATGGTGGGTGTAATGAGAATGTTGTTAAAGTGGTGATTGATTCGAAGGTGGTGGAGGGAGATAAGGTTGGGAAAGAGAAGCGTAAAAAGGGTTCCAGTGCGAAAAAGGCGCCTAAACCGCCTAGGCCTCCGAGAGGTTTTTCGTTTGATGCTGCTGATCAGAAGCTTATTAAAGAGCTTGCTGAACTTGCTATGATGAAAAGGGCGAGAATTGAACGAATGAAGGCACTTAAGCAGAAGAGAGCTTTACAAGCTGCTTCAAATTCGTCGACGAGTGGTAGCTTGTTTGCTACGATTTTTACTGTTATCTTCTTCCTGATGATATTTCTTCAAGGTAAAAATTACTGTTTAATTTATTACATTTTGACATTTTGTTATCATTTATGTGAAACCCTTGGTTCAAATGTGTACCAAAATCAAGTAATAAGAAGAAAGTAAATTTACAAAAGATAGTTTTTTACATTGAGGGTGGTAAAATTACTCTTAATTAGCTTCTATCATTTTTGACAAGTGCGTTAAATTTTTTTTGGCCAAACAATGCATATGGTTTTTTGCAACATGATTGTTTCATTAAGGTATGTGGTTCTGCCCTACATGGCAATAATTCACGAGTTCCAAAAATCTTTGACAATTTGTCGTAGTGCTTAGTTTTGTTTTATCGGTTACTGCTTTTAGTTT
This sequence comes from Artemisia tridentata subsp. tridentata, assembly GCA_021014915.2. Lineage (NCBI taxonomy): Eukaryota > Viridiplantae > Streptophyta > Magnoliopsida > Asterales > Asteraceae > Artemisia > Artemisia tridentata. The sequence continues at coordinate 343,424,671 of CP139509.1, read as the reverse complement.
CTATAAGCATTATTAACTTCTTGAATTTCTATTAGAAAAGCGAAACTAAATCATTACATTGTATATTGCAGGAATGTCTTGCAAAAGTTCAAGTGTAACTTCTCAAGGTTCTCCTCAGACAGTTCATACAAACGAGAATGGTTTAGTATTTACGCAGGAGCAACTCAATCCATCTGCTAGTAATTCCATTTTACCCCATTCGAAATCTTCAAGGTACAAAAATAACTTGCATTTTTTTTATAAACACTTTTCTAGCAAAGCTTGTTTTTTAAATGGAAATCTAATGGCCTGTTTGTTTATTGGTATTTTGCAGTCTCTTTGAAAAGATTTCAGGTTCACGTTCTGCTCGTAAGAAGTTACAGTAGCCAAATAAGAACAGAAAGGCTGCCTCACATGTATAGTAAACAATAGTTTTCCTACGCGTTCTAATTGAGCTACTAGATTAGTCTTTTTTTGGATATAGGCATGAGAAATCAGCAATGAAGCTGGATTTGAGCTAGCTCAATTCATTTTTTCTTTCTTTAAATTAATAAGTATACTGATCTGTAATGGAGTCAACAATAATCAAGATCTGATTTCCATGTAAATTAGTTGGGTTCAATTTTTTAATATACCATTTACAAGACTCAGATTGCTTCTTATTTGATACATCAGAACATGTGTGAGTTTGAGTGTTTGTGACAGATATAATGTTGGTTCATGTAAATAGACCATCATACCCTGTCCCCTCGTTCCAAAAAAACAAGGCACCGTCTCTGTTCCATAAAAACCGCAACAATTGCCTTTTTTCTGGAATGGTTTTCATGTGTCCAAATATAGTTACTGATTATGTCATCTTCATTAAAGGACATTTTTGGTATTAGGAAAAGAGTTACATGTTTTTGTCTTAATAGCTATGAGAAAATATGTGATTTTGAGGATGTGAGAGTTGGTTTGGTTCATGTAAAAAGACCATGTACCCTTCTTTCTGTCCGAGAGAAAAAGAATGCACTTCTTTTGTCCCATAAAAACTGCATCAATCGTTTCCCTTGGAATGTTCTCAACAATTGCAAATAAACTGATCTTCTCGTATTATATTCATTATGGGTATTTTGGGTATTAGAAAGATGGTTACAAAAAAGCATGTGATGTTTAAGGCATACATGTGCATATGGATATGTATTCATAGAGATAATAGAGGTTTTGGTATGGCATTTGACACAAGATCAGATTAGTAGACAGCCATAACTTGTTTGGACAGACTTTGAAGCGATAGATAGGCAGTGTAAAATCACAACTATACCCTTTATGCTTAACTTTAGATAGCCTTTCACATACAAATTCATTCTTCCTCTGGTTTTGCGCTAGTCCACAAGAGTTGGGTGATCATAAGCTAATATGACATTGAAGGCTTAGATTGGGAAAAATCGAATGCCTATATATTGGTTTTGCTTATGGAAAGAGTAGTTCTGCATTCTCCTAAATATCCTCTTAGTAGACAATGAAAGAACCAAGAAGCTACTCATATGTTAATCAATCAGTAGTAGCAAATATATATGTATTAAAACAAGAATATCATCTTGTGGGTAATGGGTCAGTTTTTGTATTTTTGATTGACCCTCATGGACTGTTCCCTGGCCTAGGCATGGAGGGTACCCCACCCTCCTAAGAAAACAACCTGGGGGTGACCAAACATATGTGGTGGGTTATAATTCACACTAGCAATTGGATCAAATACATGTGAATCAGATCCATAAACTAAGCAATAATACCATTCCACTCTCCTTTCACTTGCATTTGGAAGCATCTCATTCCAGGAACCAAATCCCTTTGACCTTCTCACCCTTCTTTTTCATGTGCCATTTATTGTATTATGCAAGTCAAAGGCTTATTTCAGCAAATTAGTACTTTAATCGTTATGTTTATAGTTTTGCTATTAGAATAGATTTGCATGTCAATATAATTGATTTGTACATCACATGGTACAATAAACACATAAGCTTCGTGTTGGTCTGAAGTAAAGTATCTGTTATATACATGTGAATTAGAATTCTTGACTTGTACATCATACTAGTGTTCCTTCTGTTTTATACAAGTTAAAGTATCTGTTTTTTCCCTAATGCTCGCACTAGTGTTTTTTGTTTTATTAATTTGATCACATACAATTGGGCTAGTCTGCAATGAAATTTTACTTATAGTTATTAAAACGCTTGCTAAGGGTCTTAGCACTGAAATGATCGAAACCAGGAAAACAATGTTGGTCACTGTACTTCTAAAGGGTGAAAATTTGATTAGTTTGGTCCAATTACATCATTTTGAGATCGCTAGAGGTTTTGGTTTTACTTATGAAAGTCAAAGGCTTATTTCAACAAATTAGTTTAATTATTATATTTATAGTTTTGTTAATAAAATTACTTGTATATCATTATGATTGATTTGTTCATCACATGGTATAGTGTATAAATCACGTTCATATTTCTATACACAATCTATAGTATCACATGGTATAATAAACATATAAGCTTCAGCTCCATGCTGTCTGAAGTAAACTATCTGTTATATATATGTGAATCAGAAGTTTTTATCTGTACGTTACAATAGTGTATAAATCACGTTCATATTTCTATACACAATCTATAGTATCTGTTATATTATAAGAAGAATCGCTGAACTATATGTTGGTGTCATTGTTTCTCTAGTAATAGTCCATATAATTGCTTTTTGTTTTTTTCGTTTTCGCGAGCACTAGTGTATTTGTTTTGTATTTGATCAAATACAACCATTTGCAATGTAATTTTACTTGTCTGAGAATATTGATATCCAAGATTAACATCATATTGTTATGTGTACTATGGCCTATCTAAATCCAATTATGTACTTGTTCATATAAGTGAAAAATAAGAAATGTATAAGCTCAACCAAGATATGTACATACCATCATATTTTTTTCTAGATCATCCAGGTGTTTCCACAATAGATCTTTTAAAGAATAAACTATTTGATCCCAAAAAGTCAAAATCTGATATTTCTTGAGTATAAACTTCACATTTCAAAGTTCTTATACTGATTTACTTCTTTCTTTCTTTCTTTAATAATAAGTGTCTTGGGTGTGGTCACGCATGGGAGGCACCAAACGCACGTGTACCAGCGCCTAAGAGGTGCCACCATACCGGCCTAGCAGGCTCCATTGCGGGGGGGGGGGGGGGGGGGGGGGGGGGGGGGGCATTTTAAAAATAGCGGTTGAACGGTTAGAAATTATTATTATTATTATTATTTTTTATTATTTATTTATTTATTTTTATTTTTTTAATTATAAAACGTCACTTCATTAGAAGAAAATAGGATTTACAAGAAATTAGAAGGGAGTCGAGATACTAACTGGGCTCCCACTCCTCTAGCTATTGCAAAGTTAATCCTATTAAAAATATGAGCAGCGGCTCGCGATCCGATGTCTTGAGTTACGGAGAACCTTCGGATCGTTTCAGTAGGGTTGCTGCATCCTCCCCAAGTTCCCCCAAGGAAGAAAATGAAAAGGGAAGAAACCCATATCCAATGTCGGCACATTTGCTCTCATATTTGACACGCTTGCGCTGTGCTGCTTCAACCACTACTCGTCCTGGCACAAAATCGATCATTCCTGATTGCGTCAAAGGAGACGATCCTGTCAAATCGACACACACATCCTGCCCACCATCCCAAGAATAGAGCAATACATTAGCTGGGCGTAAGCTTTGGTCTCTTTCTCCACAAAGGCCAATGTCAACCTCTTTGCGAGCCGAGATCCCTGTCCGAGAGCAAATATCAGCAAGAGTATCGCGCACCACATTGTGCCGGTGCTTAATACCAATAATACCAGCACAGGACACAGCATGATCACCGTAAATGTCTCCCGCAAATACCCTGGAACAAGCAGAGCACGGCATCTGGACCGAGAACAGGGGGACACCCAGGCGGTAGCATAAAACACACCGGTAAGTCCTAGCGTTCATATTCTGCCCCAACCCAGATATCGGGGACACCCTAAGCCAATCAGAGGTGTAGTCTTCTCGTTGCGATCTCCAAAGCGCTGTCTGTCGAGCGGATAGGCCAAAGGTGGATTCAGCCGTTTTAGCAACATGTGTGAAATATATATCTGTCAATTTCTTCATAAGTTTGGGGGCAGCGATCTCATTCGGGTTACTTCAGAGGTCGAACTCCATTTTCGTGTTAAAAGTACACAGAGCGACATTGAAGGAAGATCCATGATTTGCTATGCCCGACTGTTGGAGGAGCTTAGCCTGTAAGCTAGCAGATTGGAGTCTAGATGCAAGAAAAGCATAATTCAAGACATCACCTGCAGAATATACGCCAAGCCCCCCAAACTCAAACGGAAGCGTGGCCAATCTCCATTGCCAATCCCCAAACCCAGGTCCAGAAGCAGTGACAATACGTTCCAAAGAGGAACGAAGCGCCGCATCAAACGAAGTCTGGGCACCCTCAAAGACCCGGGGAGAACATGTGCGCATAGAGATGTATAACTTTGAAATACCGGCACAAGTCCGAAGAAGGAGCAACTCACATTGAGGATCATTAAGCCTAGCAACGGCATCTATAAGCTCGATGGTTTTAGAAACCCTTTTCATAGCAAGCCCACTACTAAACTCAAAGTCCACGCTAGCCGGCCCACCCAATAATTTAACACCACGTAAAGGGCGAGCAATATTAGGCGGAAAGACACCTGCGAGCCTGCTTCTGGGGTCCTCGGTTGGCAAAAAAACCTCAGTTTTATCCACGTTAAGGTGCAAGCCATGACTAGGTCCATCTGACATAATAAGATCTAAGAACTTCCCCACGACCAGAGTGTCACCAATAATAGTGCCATCATCCAGGTACCACGCTTGGAGAGCAAGATCAAAAGAGTCTCTAATTTTGCGAACCAGGGGGTGTAACACTAAGGCAAAAAGTAGAGGTCCGAGTGGGTCGCCTTGTTGCACCCCTTGGTGCGACCATAAGATGTGCTCCCCATAATAAAGTCTAGCTGGGATGGAGTAGCAGAATTCCACCCAGCGTGAAATAGCAGGGCAGCGAAGGCGAACCTCCTGTAGCATAACCTCCCGATCCACCAAATTAAAGGCGTTTTTGAAATCCACCAGTAACATCGAAAGACCCACCTTACCCCCACATTCTTCAAGGAACCGATTCACAGCGTGAAGAATAGCCTCCCCTCCTCCAGACACCCCAACGCCGAACTGTAGATCGTTCAAATAGCCATCTAAGGAGTGACCAATCAAGGAAGCACCAATCTTGGATACTAAGCGCCTCCAAATAGTCCCCACAGCAATGGGACGGATACCACCTCCTGGCTTAATCAGCGGTGTGAGGGGAGCACTAGCAATATATTCACCCAACGCCCTGGGGCATTGGCCACCGAGAAACAGATTCACTACTTGGGTGATAGAGGCAATAAATTCATCTGAAACAGCCACAGCAGCACCACTCAAACAGTCCAAAAGGTGTTGGGCACGCAAACCATCTCGACCGCAAGAGGTACCACGGGGGAAACTCCTAATCATATCAAGAACCACAGCAGGAGATGCAATGAGGTTATGATGATCAAGCGGTATATCAGGCCGAGCAGGAGCAGACTTGAAAGGATGTTTAGCTTTTAAATCCTCGAGAGTAGTATCATTATAAGGAGCAACACCTGAAGAAGAAAGAACTCTGACAGCCGCAGAATAATGACCATCACAAATCTTCCTCTTACATTGCTTGATATTACGCTCACCCAAATCCACAGTGTCCTCATCAATATTAGCCCATGCAGGGGAGGGTTCGGCTAAAACCTCTCTAACAAGCTGCAACCTACCCCAGACGTACCCCAAGAGCGAATGGCATTAGCGATGTATTCTTCTTGGCGTTGGCGTTTAATAGCAGACCTACACTCCATGTTACTCCTCAGGCAAAACGTTTTAAGGAGACAGAGAGGCAGGGCTAACAGGCTAACCCAACAGGAAATGTCCTCAGGTGTGCAGATCACCTTATCGAGGGCTCCTTTCAAAACGCGAGAGAATCCCAACCGACACTTTGGGGGGATGGATTTGACCGTGTGCAACCCTTTAGAGAGCAAGGTGTCAAGCAATTGTAGATCGAAACCATCATGTTCCGCCAAAACCGAGTCCTCACCACGAGTAATTTGGATCGAAGAAGGGACCTGTGGTTTGGCAAGATCAAACAACACAAACCTAACAACACCGTCACCACCATTAGGGGGTGGCACAAAATCATGTCCATGCCGACATTTCGAACGAAAAGTATGCGTCTTAAAACAATTTCCACATAACCAAAGTCCCATACGTTTCAGCGTGACCTCAGCCGCCTCAAAAACGGCAAGATTAGTAGCCAATGAAAGTTTGGTGGTGGCCAACGCATCCCCACAGAAATGACGATCTCGAAGATGAGTGATCAACGAGGTTTTGGTGAGTCCATTTCCATTACCATCCTGACAACCACTTAACCCCGCGAAAGGACAATGAAACCGAATGATTGCCATAGAAAAGTTTTTTTTTTTTTTTTTTTTTTTTTTTTCCCAACCACAATCAATACGCAAAGCCCACTTCACAATTATACCAAACCGCCAAGACCAAAACAAGAAGAAAGCCCACTTCACAATTAAACAATGTAAAGCCCACTTCCTAATTATCCCAAACAGCCAAACCCAAAGCAAAAAGCCCACTTCACAATTTTTATCAAACCGCCAATTAAGCTAACAAAGTGGGGTCCACAAAGAAGTCAACACGCAAGGTCTGATAGAAGCAACCAAGCATGTGGGGCCCTGAGACAAACCGCTACTTTGTTAACCAAAAGTCAACTCAACAAATCGCTAGTGAAGGCCAAACTGTAGGGCGTGGGGCCCACTAATCAAACCGCTTCCGACCAAGAAAATAGCAAAAAAGAACCCGGACTGAATCATGCAAAACTCGCAACAAAGAAACCAGACGAGATGTAAAACAGACGAGATTAAAAACCGGACTGAAACTTGCAAAACACGCAACCAAGGAACTATTCCGGGAGAGAGGACGAAGAGGGTTTCAAGAATGAAACTCTAAAAATCCAAACCCAAGGAGAAGAAAAAAAAGAACTCCAACAAAGATGTTGGACATATGATGTAACAGAGATGTTAGATTATTATTATTATTATTATTATTATTATTATTATTATTGTTTTTTAATCCCACACTTATATATATATATATATATATATATTATATATCATACCTCGTTTAACTATTTTTCATACAACTTTCTATATATATATCATACCTCGTTTAACTATTTTTCAAACAACTTTCTATATACGCTCTACCATAAAATACTTAAAAACTTCAAATATTGTAAATATGAATCCATATGAGGGTGTATACCAATAAGATGATAATGAAGGTGACATTTTCTTTTGACGAAAGCTTATTAGTATCACCAATCGTTGCAACAACAAGAAACTCAAAGTTCACGAATGCGTAATCCGATATACCGTGAACGTGATGCTGTAGAAGCACGTTTGTTAGTCGACTATTTTGGTGATAATCCAAAATATTTGGAGTCCAGTTTTAGACGTTGATATCGTATGAGCAGAAAACTATTTTTAGAAATAGTCGAAGGTATATCTACTTATACTTTTGATCCTATTCACGAGCATTTTAATTTCTTTAATGTCCAACCCGATTGTACAGGTCAAATGGGTTTTAGTGTTATTATGAAATGCACTTCCACCATACATCAATTGGCATACGACACATCACCTGATACATTTGATGAATATTTACAAATTGGTGAACAATGCGCACGTGATTGTCTAAAATTTTTTACTATGCGTATTATTCATTTATACATGCCTGAGTTTTTAAGGAAACCCGAAGATATTCAAAATATATATGTTACACATAAGAGCATTCGTGGGTTCTGGGAATGCTTTGAAGCGTTGATTGTATGCACTGGGAATGGATGAACTGTCCGAAAGCATGGCATGGGCCATTTGCAAGAGGCGATAAAAAAATATCCAACTATAATGCGTGAAGCCGTTGCGTCGTACGATTTGTTGATTTGGCATTCATTTTTTGGTGTAGCGGGTTCAAATAACGATCTTAACTTTTAAAGTTATTTTCCGGTATTTGAAGACCTTATTGATGACATCACCGTGTGGCTCCGTTTGAAGTAAATGGAGTTACATATGAAAAAGGTATTACCTACCCGACGAGATTTACCCACAATGGACAAGTTTTGTCAAATCATTTACAGTGACACGAGACGAGAAACAATGATTTTATAAAAGGCGACAAGAAAGTGTAAGAAACAATCATCTAAAGTGACACGAGATTTACCCACTGATGTATGTGGCCCTTTTAAAACAACGTCTAGAGAAGGAGCTAACTACTTCATTACTTTTACTGATGATTTCAGTAGATATGGTTATGTTTACTTGATTAAACATAAACATGAAGTCTTTGAAATGTTCAAAGTCTTTCAAAATGAAGTAGAAAATCAACTCGGCAAGACCATAAAGGCTCTTCGATCCGATCGAGGAGGTGAATATATGAGTCAAGAGTTTTTAGATCATCTAAAAAGGTGTGGGATCGTCTCACAATTCACTCCTCCATACACACCACAACATAATGGTGTATCTGAAAGGAGAAATCGAACCTTGTTAGACATGGTTCGATCTATGATGAGTCTAACAACATTGCCAATGTCCTTTTGGGGTTATGCTCTAGAGTCTGCTGCACGCATTCTCAATATGGTTCCAACCAAGAAGGTCGAAAAGACACCATACAAAATATGGCATGGGAAGGTCCCTAATTTGTCTTACTTGAAAGTCTGGGGTTGTGAGGCTCTCGTGAAACGAGACACACCTAACAAACTTGAGCCCAGAGCTATCAAGTGTATCTTTGTAGGATACCCAAAGAAAACAATGGGTTACTACTTCTACTACCCACCCGAGAACAAAATATTTGTTGCTCGGTATGCCGAGTTTCTTGAGAAAAGTCTCATTTCACAGGAAGCAAGTGGGAGCAAAGTAGACCTTGATGAAATTCAAGAGGAAGATGCACAACCTTCTGGTAACACTAGTGAGCATCAAAATGAGATTGAACATGAAAATGTTGAACCTCATCAAGATGTTGCTCCCATTCGTAGATTAGCAAGGATACCTCAAGCACCTGAGCAATATGGTTTCTATGACGATGCTGAGGAACATGAGTTAGGGGATCATGGTGAACCCGCTAACTATCTAGATGCATTATCGAGTTCTGAACACGATAAATGGATCGAAGCTATGAATGCGGAGATGCAATCCATGAAAGACAATGATGTCTGGGTCGAAGTTGACCTACCTCCTAACGCTAAAACCGTTGGGAGTAAATGGCTCTTCAAGAAGAAGACCGACATGGATGGAAATGTACACACTTATAAAGCTCGTCTGGTAGCAAAAGGTTACACTCAAACCTACGGGATTGACTATGAAGAAACCTTCTCGCCTGTTGTAGACGTTAAAGCAATTAGGATTCTTATAGCTATAGCAGCGTACTATGACTATGAGATTTGGCAAATGGATGTCAAGACAGCCTTCTTGAACGGCCACCTGAACGAAGACGTTTATATGGTGCAACCCGAGGGCTTCATGAATCCTAAACATCCCACTAAAGTATGCAAGCTTCAAAGATCCATTTATGGATTAAAGCAAGCATCCAGAAGCTGGAATAAGAGATTTGATGAGGAAATCAAGAAAATTGGTTTTGCTCAAAATCTCGATGTGCCATGTGTATATATGAAAACTAGTGGAAGTATAGTCGCGTTCCTAATCTTATATGTCGATGACATATTACTCATGGGAAACAACATTCCAATGCTACAAGATGTAAAATCCTGGCTTGGAAATCGCTTTGCCATGAAAGATCTAGGAGAGGCCGCGTACATACTTGGAGTTAAGATCTATCGAGATAGATCAAAACGGTTAATCGGCTTAAGTCAAAGTGCATACATTGACAAAATCCTGAAGCGATTTAAGATGCAAGATTCCAAACGTGGAAGTCTTCAAATGCAACCAAATACAGAATTGAGCAAAGCTCAAGGACCCTCTACACCTACTGAGGTGAAAAGGATGAAAGGAGTCCCTTATGCTTCGACTGTGGGATCCATAATGTATGCGGTTAGGTGCACTATACCTGATGTAGCGTTCTCTCAGAACCTAACGAGTAGATTTCAACAGAATCCAGGAGAATGTCACTGGACTGCTGTTAAGAACATATTAAAGTATCTACGAAATACTAAAGATATGTTTCTTGTTTATGGTGGTGATGTCAAGCGTGAGCTCAATGTTACTTGTTACACTGACGCAGGCTGGGAGACGGATCGTGATGACACCAAATCCCAGACAGGATATGTTTTCATCATGAACGGAGGTGCTGTTGACTGGAAGAGTGCCAAACAAAGCACTATAGTGATGTCCTCTACAGAAGCTGAATACATAGCTGCTTCTGAAGCTGCAATGGAGGCGATTTGGATACGTAAATTCATTTATGGGCTTGGCGTGGTTCCCAGCAATGAACGACCTATGAATATGTACTGTGACAATACAGGTGCCATTATCATAGCCAATGAACCAGGGGTTCAAAAGGGTGCCAAACATTTTCGTCGAAAAGTTCACTACATTCGAGAAGTTATCGAAAGTGGTGATATTCGTCTTCTCAAAGTCACACAGATGACAACATAGCTGATCCTTTTACGAAACCAATGCCTTGTGCCAAACATGTCGAACATGCTAGGAGCATTGGACTTCGACCAGCTAGTAGTCTCATGTAGATCTGTTTTTTAGTATTTTAATAATTGGAATGTTAAACACTTTATATTTATAATGAATTGATGTACTGGTTATGATCGTTTTCATTCATATCGACTGTGTTCTATATTTGCATGTTTAATCCATGAATAATTTATTTATTCTAAAATTGTCCATTGTCAGTTGACGATACGGAAGTATCATCAAATTAAGGCAAATGTGAATGTGTTGGTGATTTATTTACCAAACTCACATGTTGTTCATTGTGATGAACATTGGATTGACCCAACCTAAGAGTTTCACTACATGGATCGTCGTCAATAGTGAATCTCGCAAGTGGTTATGTCTCTTATCCTTAGACTTGAGATGCAAGTAGGTCTTGCATGTGTGGAATTTCATTCCTTGATGTGGTTAAACGCTGTCCTGAATAAGGTAGTTATAAAGACCATCTTCAGGAGTGATATGAAGCACATGAATGACACGTGCAGTCAAAATAGGATTCGTTCCTCCACATGTCATGGATTTAGATACTATTAGGCCCCTCGATGAATTGGAAAGATGTTTGTACGGCCATACCCAAATGAGATTAAGATGAATCTTGATCCACTTGGTAATCTTGTTCAATATCTATATCGAGAAACATAATAGTTGAACCATTAGAATGACATTTGATCCATGTCTAATGTTCAAACACAGTGTCTGTAACAAATGGATAGATGACATATAAACCATCTAAAATGAGACGTTTAAGAAACTAACCTCACATATTTCTAGGGGCATTGGCGTGTTGCTAGATGCTAACCATTGCTTGTATAATTACTTGAATATTATGACGTCGCAAGTGGGAGCTGTTGGAGTATGCTCGTGTCATAATAACTAATTATATGGCTAGACATATGTGAGCCTATGGGGTCACACACGTATACACTGAGGTACCACTTTATATATCGTGTTTATTGTATTTACGATATATAAATAACCGTACGTAACTAGGGATCACTATTGGGCTTCTAATGACTAAGTAATGGACTTAATCTATTGGACTTGAAAATCAAATGGTGAGCCCATTTGAAGCCCATAAGTGGCCGGCCATATGGAGGCTTTGGAGGGATAAATTGGTTTTGAATTTGGTCTAATAACTTATCTATATTCATGCACCTAGATTGGAGAGAATAATAATTACTTATCTCTACCCAATGTGCCTAGAGCCATGAGATAACTAGAACCAATAGATTAACTAAAACAAAAGAGTCTCTCCTCTCTCCCCCCTCCTAATCCCACGGCAAAACAAACAAACACACTAGGTGTTTTTGTTTTCAAGCTCTCTCCTTTGAATCTTGCTTATTCAAAGGTGACTTGCAAGGTTACAAGGTTAAAGACTAGCATCAAGTGGTATACGGTGAAGTGTAGTGTGGACATTCATAGAGGTGATCTACTTTGGTCACTTGGTTAGAGAGTAGATTGGTGTTGAGAAGGTCTCCATAGATTTCTACCGATCACGCTACAAAGGTATGATACTTGTATTCTAATTTGTGATTGATCATATGGCTATATGGATCCGTTGTTGGTGATGTTTTCCGCTGCGTTTATATGTTAAGTTTGTTTATATATATTCAACATCACCTATAGTAATTATATCAACATAAATTCTATTTAAATTTTTTTGGCTCAAAATCGTTTTTATCCGTTTTCGTCTGTTTTTATACGTTCTCGTCCGTTGTTTTTTTTTTACGTTTTTGTCCATCTTTTTTACGTTTTTATATGTCTTCGTTGTTTTTTTACGTTTTGTCTATTTTTTATGTTCTTGTACTTTATTTACATTTTCGTCCGTCTTTTTTAGTTTTCACCATTTTTAACTGTTTCTTTTTTATGTTTTCGTCCTTTTTTACGTATTTGTCCGTTTTTTTATGTTTTCGTCACATTTTTACGTTTTCGTCTCGTTTTATTTTTATGTCGTTTTTGTTCGTCATTTTTTACGTTTCCGTTTTTATACGTTTTCGTCTGTTTTTATACGTGTTTCTCGTCCTCGCTTTTTTTCTTGTGTTTGTATATTTCCGTTTATTTTTCTCTATACGTTTTTTCTTTATACGTTTTTATACGCTTAGATAAAAATGGACTCAAAACGTAAAAAAATGGGACGAAAACGTCTAAAATCGTAAAAAAAAAAAAAACGGACAAAAACGGAAAAAACGTAAAAGATGTACGAAAACGTAAAAAAACGGACTAGGACGTAAAAAAAGGACAAAAACGTAAAAAAAATGGACGAGAAAGCAAAAAAGGGGCAAAATATAAAAAAAACGGACGAAAACATATAAAAACACACGAAAACGTAAAAAAACGGACGAGAATGTAAAAAAGGGACAAAAACGTAAAAAAACGTAAAAAAAACGGACGAGAACCTAAAAAACGGACAAAAATGTAAAAAAACAGACGAAAACGTATAAAAACGCACGAAAACGTAAAAAAATGGACAAAAACGTATAAAACAGACGAAAACTGATAAAAACGAGTTTGTGCCAAAAAGGTTAAATATAATTTATTTTGATATAATTACACCACTGGACGCTTAGTCCAGTGGTTGGGGTGTTGGTTTTTGGGCAACAAGACCCGAGTTCGAGCCATGCTGCCCTTTTTAATCATTTTAGAAAATGAGGACTAACGGTGCAAAAAATATTAACGAAGGGACTAACGGGCAAATATTATTTAAACACTTAACGGTCAAACTAATAGCCAATCCAAAATAGGGACTAAATGAGTGCAAGGTTTCAAAAATAGGTATCTCTGGTGTAATTAAAATAACTTAGGGACTAAACATGAAATCTGAGCAAACCATAGGGACCAAACGTGTAATCTTTTCTTAATATAATGAATTTACCAAATAAATTGATACGTAATCTTCAACTGCCTATTTTGTTGATTTTTTTACCAATGTGTCTATGGGTTGAGATAATATTTTGGTTCAAGTTGGTCTGAATCATTTAACGGGGCTATATACCTAGTGACAGTCTTGATGGGATCGCTGGTACAAGTATCGTTTTTCTTGGCAATATTCTTCCATCTAAACTATAAGTGAAGGCAATATGGTAATATTAGTTGTTACTAGTACTAAATTGCTACTGTATTTATTTGTCATATACAAATGGGCCTAAAAGGTTTTGAGTGGCAGCTTTTTTACGCTAGTTATTTATTTGGATGGAAAAGATTGTAACACCCCCAATTTCATCTAGGCAACGGAATTCAAACTGGGTGTTACTCAAAAGTACAATAGTCATAATAATAGAAAAAGATCTCTAACTGAGTCGTTTAAAAAGACTTATCATTCGAATTATTGAAATATATCAGAGTTTACAAAGATAGGTCCCAGTTGGTTCCATGTTTACAAAATACATCAGTAATAAGTATTCGATGTTTATCGAATGATAAAATAGTTATAGCCTTCTTGATTGATTATGTGCCCCTCCGTGCTAGCCTCTAACATCATGGACCTGAAATACATGCTTAAAACTGTCAACACAAAGGTTGAGTGAAATTCATAGAGTTTATTAAGTGGTTGAACACAATATGTTTGTATTGTGAATTATGATCTCACACTCATGGTTTGAAAACAAAGCAGTTATTATTTCACTAAGCTCATGCAACCAAAGCGTTAATGGGTACCAAATTCAATCAGCTTGTTTGTCGCCCCGGTAGGTACTTTGCCGTCATACCCTAGGTTTTCAAATATAGTGCGTTTGTTTGAACGTACTTGGTCAACACAAACGGGATTCGTCAATCCCAATAGGCATATTCACAATATTCGTGCTCACTACTCCTAGTGATTAACTGGTTCATGATATGGGGCCTTATGTTTGGCAATGATGGTACTTAGTGACAATAAAACAATCA